>BQNB010004801.1:0-27627 GCA_026074375.1 Tanacetum coccineum
AACTGAAGAAATACTTAATGGGCCCACCCGTACCCATCTAATGGGCCGGGTCAGCCCATTAAGGTATTATATGAAGACTAAATGGTTAATAGACCATTTAGGGCCCAAAACCAAAATATGACCCAAATCCTAACTTAACAGCCCATCAACAAATAACCAATATGGCTGTTAAGACTGTTAGCTCACAAAGGACGAACCATGCAATAACATATATCAACCTGAGGGACCAAATGTTGGGAAATAGATTGTAAAAGACTTAATACTGGTAGTATAACAGTTAAGTCTGGTAGTACTAAGTTAATACTGTCAGTACTAAGTTAAGTCTGGCAGTACTAAAGTTAGTACTGGTAGAGTAGCAGTACTATAGTTAGTACTGGTCATATTTAGTTAAGTCTGTTCTAGTTAAGTCTGTTTATGTAATAGAATAGTAATAGTTATCTTAGAGATATCTTAGGAGATATCTTAGGAAAGGATATGCATTATCCTTTCACACGTTTGTAAAGCCCATTAGGGTTTCCTTGGTGTATAAAAGGAACCCTAAGGCACAATGTTATGTACGTGATTGAAATATACATTCTAATAGAAATCAATAGCAATATACGAAGTTAGTTTACAATTGTTCTTCTTAGTACTTGTGTTAAGATTCCGCATTAACACATAGTATTCATAGTCATTGTTTCTCACATAGTTAATTTGGATTTATTCAAGTTAGCTATTGTCTTATAAAGGCTAATCAGATCCAAAACCTAGGACCAACAGAGAGGGAGAGGGAGAGAGGGAGGGAGGGAGGAAGAGGGAGGGAAAGGGAGGGAAAGAGAGAGAGAGAGAGAGAGTTGGGGTAAAATAAAAAAGGCTTAAAATAAAAGGTAGGAAGAATTGTGGGGGTGATAAGTGACCCCTTTCTTTTTTATTCAAAAAATTTAGGCAACCCTTAAATACATTCTAATAATTTTTGGTCAATGGCAATATTGTAAATATTTATGTTTTTTCAAAAACTACTCCGAATTTCAAATGGACATAACTCTTAAACGACAAGCTTTTATAAAAAAACCGATTTCATTATAATTTCTAGAATTTAATCCTCTTTAATTTGATATAAATCTTGTTAATTTTCGTTAAATTTTTTTTTATGAAATTAAATATGTTTTGATTTTCTTGATTTTTTTCCATTTTCGAACCTCATTTTCTCCATCATAACAATCAAATCAGAAAACACTTTAAACATGAAAGTTGTAGTATTAAGTTTAAGCTTTACACAACAATTTGAATCACACAAAACAGACATCGTTTAAGTGAGATATCACACTCTGAAAATGGTGTTTTAGTCATATTTTATGCACACAAGGTGTTTGATGCATGGTTGTCAGGATCCAGGTCCTGATCTTAGAATCTTATGATTTAATGATACTGAAAAGCAAAAATGATCTGAATCGTACATTGGATCCTTGCATGCTTAAGATCTTATAGGATCCTGATCTTGACAATATGATCTTAAGATTTACTCCGATCTGATCTTACTTTTCTCGAACAACAAACTAAAAAACTACGAATTTATGGGTTGTGTTTCCAATAATTTTGAAAACAACAAGTAAATCTTCCTAAATATTTTATAATTATAATTTAAGACAATATTTCTATGAAACATTATAAAATTTTGTGTTTATGATATATAATAATGTGTAGATTTGTATAATATTACAAAGACTATTAAGAAAATGACATTATAGTAGTTACTTACGATCCTGATCTAGTCTTACGATCTCGATCTTGCAAAGACGAAAACGATCATGGGTAAGATCACAATCTTGAAAACCTTTCTTTGATGAAATACATATGTGAGATTTTTATTTTAAAACTATATGTAAATGCAATAATTTTTGTACCATAATGAACCATTAATCATTTTACTCATGTAAGATCAAAAAAGTTATATTTTTTAATTATTATTTTTTTAGGAAAATGTACATATTGTTGTTTCATTGCGTTTTTTACCGTAATTTTCACCAATATAAGATTGAAATTAGAAGATTTGCAAAACCTGAAAGTTAGAGATATTATGATATACTTTACACAGCTTTTTGAATCGTTCAAAAAGAATCAAGTTTGTGTGAGATAACTCATTTTCAATATAGCGTTTTTAGTTATGATACAACAATATTTTAGTGCATCACGGTTATTTTCTTAATGCATCACAGTTAATAATTTAGTGAATAATACGTTATTTACCATGACGAACTAAATTGTTACCAATGATGATCCTACATATTTAACCTATGATACACCAAAATATATACTACATTATAAATTGTAATGCATTAAATACATTGTAATAAAGTAACTTTTTAATTGAGATGTAATAAAAAAAATTAAGTGTAATGCACTAACAAAATACATTGTAATACACTAACTGACAAAATACATTGTGATGGGGTAACTTTTTAACTCTAATGTATTAACTTTTAATATATTGTGATGTAATATATTTTTTTAACTGAGATGTGCTAGCTTTTTAACTGTAATGCAGTGACAAAATACATTGTATTGCAATAACTTTTTAATTGAGATGTAATAGAATTTTTAAGTGTAACGCACTAACAAAATACATTGTAATGCGGTAACTGGCAAAATACATTGTGATGCGATAACTTTTTAACTGTAATGTACCAACTTTTAGTATACTGTGATGTAATAAATTTTTGTTAACTGAGATGTGCTAACTTTTTAACTGTAATGCAGTAACAAAATACATTGTAATGCAATAACTTTTTAATTGAGATGTAATAGAATTTTTAAGTGTAATGCACTAACAAAATACATTGTAATGAAGTAACTGACAAAATACAGTGTGATGCAGTAACTTTTTAACTATAATGTACTAACTTTTAGTATACTATAATGTAATAGATTTTTTAAACTAAGATGTGCTAACTTTTTAACTATAATGCAGTAACAAAATACAATGTAATGCAATAACTTTTTAATTGAGATGTATAGAATTTTTAAGTGTAATGTACTAACAAAATACATTGTAAAGGGGTAACTCAAAAAATAGAATGTGATGTTGTAACTTTTTAACTGTAATGTACTAACTTTTAGTATACTGTCATGTAATAGATTTTTTTAACTGAGATGTGCTAACTTTATAACTATAATGCATCAAAAAAATACATTATAATGCAGTAACTTTTTAATTGAGATGTAATAGAATTATTAAGTGTAATGCACTAACAAAATATATTGTGATGCAGTAACTTTTTAACTGTAATGTACTAACTTTTAGTATATTGTGATGTAATAGATTTTTTAACTGAGATGTGTTAACTTTTTAACCGTAATGCAGTAAAACACATTGTAATGCAGTAACTTTTTACTTGAGATGTAATAGAATTTTTAAGTGTAATGCACTAACAAAATACATTGTAATGCGGTAGCTGACAAAATACATTGTGATGCAGTAACTTTTTAACTGTAATGTACTAACTTTTATTATATTGCGATGTAATAGATTTTTTTAATTGAGATGTGCTAACTTTTTAACTGTAATGCAGTAAAAAAAATCATTGTAATGCAGTAACTTTTTTAATTGAGATGTAATAGAATTTTTAAGTGTAATGCACTAACAAAATACATTGTAATGCAGTAACTGGCAAAATACATTGCGATGTAGTAACTTTTAATTTTAATGTACTAACTTTTCATATACTATGATGTAATATTTTTTTTTTGCTGAGATATACTAACTTTTTAACTGTAAGGCAGTAACAAAATACATTGTAACACAATAACGTTTTAGTTGAGATGTAATATAATTTTTAAGTGTAATGCACTAACAAAATACATCGTAATGCGGTAATTGACAAAATACATTATGATGCAATAACTTTTTAACTGTAATGTACTAACTTTTAATACACTGTGATGTAATAGAGTTTTTAACTGAGATTTACTGACTTTTCAACTTTAATGCAGTAACAAGATATATTGTAATTCAGTATCTTTTTAATTGAGTTGTAATAGAATTTTTAAATGTAACGTACTAACAAAATACATCTTAATGCAGTAACTTTTTAGTACATAATATAGTTTTACGATTTATAATATAGTGTTAATTTTGTGGTGGCGTAGAATAAATATGTAGGATCATCATAGGTAACAATTTAGTTAGCCATGGTAAATAACGTATTATTCATTAAATTATTAACTATGATGCACTAAGATAATAATTGTGATGCACTAAAATATTATTGTATCGTAACAAAAAACGCTATATTGAAAATGAGTTATCTCACACAAACTTTATTCTTTTTGAACAATTCAAAAAGCTGTGTAAAGTGTATCATGATATCTATAACTTTCATGTTTTGGAAATTTTCTAATCTCAATTTTATATTGGTGAAAATTACGGTTAAAACGCAATGAACCAACAATATGTACATTTTTGTAAAAAAATAATAATTAAAAAAGATAACTTTTTTGATATTACATGAGTAAAATGATTAATGGTTCATTATGGTACAAAAGTTATTGCATTTACATCTAGTTTTACAATAAAAATCTCACATATGCATTTCATCAAACACCTTGTGTGCATAAAGTATGACTAAAACACTATTTTCAAAATGTGATATCTCGCTCATACGATGTCGGTTTTGTGTGATTCAGTTTGCTGTGTAAGAGAAAAGTTCAACATAGACCCAAAATTTAGTAAAGATCCAATAATCAATCCTAGCCATCTATTTTTCATTAATTAAAAAACCCCACTTTCCACCTTTTTAAAAAATTAAATATCTCACAAAAAGTTAATCGTTATGCAAAACAAAACATACCATCGCGACGAGAATTACTCCATCTTGTGGAAAACTAGAAGGGGGGGTTGAATAGTTTTTCTAAGATTTTTCGATCTTTTTAGATTTGTTTAACACTTTTGAAACTTTTTGTGAAGTGATCTAGATATTGATGTTTGACAATTAAGAAGTAAGAGATGTAATAGTAAAGAAAAGATAGAGTATAGAAAGAGATCACCGGGACACAAGTATTTATAGTGGTTCGGCTACAAGGACACCTTCCTTGCCCTACTCCACCCCCCGAGTCACCTACTCGAGAGTTTGTTAAACACTAGTCACCGAGCTCCTTTCACTTAGCGGAGAAGCCTTCACAATGATGGTGCACTTCTATAGGTTACAAAGATAATCACCGAATTTCTCACACACGAGAATCGATGATAACACAACTACACTTGATGTATAACTAACAATACAACAATTAATTACAGCAAGATGATCTTTTAAAAGAAGTAAGAAGAAGAATCAAGATCAAGACACTTTTGATGCGTGCTTGAAACTTTCGCCTATTTGGCAATTCCTTTCTTGAAATGAATTACCTACATAAGAATTAGAAAAAGAGATGCTAGAGAGAGAGATCAGTTGATTAAAGAAAAGATGATGGGAAAGGTGTGTGAAAACATGACGAATATGGTTGGTATTTATAGCCTAAAAAATTTACTGTAGGCGTGGTTCTTCCGGTGACTGTTGACACAAAGGCATCAGCTTGCAAAACTAAGGGCCACCAGAATACTAGTACAATACTGGAATTTTGATTTGAGCAATCTTTAAAGATATCTTGGTGTAATCTTATGAGATTTTTCTGGATTTGCTGCATTTGATTATATACTAAATGAGGAAATAAGTGTACAGATGTATTTTGTGTAAAAGTTAGGTGTAAAATAAAATTTGTATGCTTTTCAAGTTGCATGTGTTTTTCCTATTTAAAGGTGGGAAAGATAGTAAAGAATATCATTTGGATGTGTTTTTTACCAAAGATGGTGAGATAGTAAAGAAATCATGTTTGTGAGATAATAAGAGGTTTGTTATGTTTTGTCATTATAAAACCTTAGTCTAAGTTGACTGTAAAACGTTTTGTTTAAAACCGATTTATTTGTAGATTAACAATCTTCCCCTTTTTGTTGATGAAAAACATAATAGGGATGATTAGACATGTTATTTAAACTTGAGTTACTTTCTCCCCTTTTGTTGAACAAAAATGGAGAAAGCAAATGTTGAGAAATGTAGAGATATTGTCAAGATGGAATTCCCTTTGATGAAAGCTACATAAAAAAATATGTTAGAACAATGAGATATGCTCCCCTTGCTTTGTGCAAGTTTTTCTACAAAGAAAGTTAGGGTGGTATTCACTATTTCTATACATACTTTTTACTTGAAAAAACGAACCCATAGATAAAAAAACAATAATAAAAATTGCAGAATATGTTGTTTTTGTGGTTTGTGTATGTGCAGGTGCGGAGATTAAATAAATGGACAAAAAAAAAGAACAAAGCGAACGAAAAGCGAGCCACGGGATCGGAAGATTGCGCGAGAAAAACAAGTCAAGGTTGCTTTCGGATTTAATTGAGCCAACCCTCGTTACCCATTAAATGGGCGGGCCAGCCAATCATTGCTTATCTAAGCCCGAAGCCCCACAGCTCAAATGAATTTCACGTCTACCAACTACCCTACAAAAGAGGAGCTTCGAGGCAAGGGAATCAAAATCCCATCAAAGTTACTCTCCCCAAAATATCTGTCTCAGTCATCCTTAACAAAACAAAATAGAAACCCTTCATCCCCAAAACGTGTTCACTTCGTTAATTCAATCGTTATTCTAAATAAGGAAGATAAAGCTAAGGAAGAGGGAAATGTGAAGTCCAATACAGCTGAGTACGAGGATCACAAGATGACTGTGGAAAGCGAAGAGGAGTTCGAGGAAGAAACTAAAGAAGAAATCGAAGAAGAAGAGGAAGATAGCCCGAAACACTTTGACACTTTCCCCACTATGAAAGAATTAAGGTATCATGAATGGCTCTTGCCTCGACCCCCATGGGTAAAAGCCAAGATTAGAACCGAGAACTTGAATAACGTTAAATTTTCTTGCATGATTGGCCACTTTGACAAAAAGCAAGCCTATTTAGATATGGAATCACCGATCAATGTAATGTCTAGGCTTCATTACAATTGGATCATGAGCAAAAGGTTAGGGCCAAGAAAGAAACCATCAAACCCTGGGAAATTCTGCAATTTTGTAGGGAGAGTTAAGGGGTTAAAAGTTTTTGTTGGAAACTTCACTAACGAATGTGACTTCGTGGTGCTTGAGGATACCACTAGTGTCATTGATCATGACCTAGGGTCGGTTGTATTCGGAAAACCGTTCGTAGAAGCAACCAGACTCGTTTACGACAAGGATGAAGGAACAATCACGTTTGAAAAGATAAGGAGAAGATTGTGTTTAAAATGCCCCACAAGATGGAAATGTTCAAACACATAAATTTTACGGACATAAAAACCAACCGCATACCTCTTTTTGTCATAGAAAGTGACGACGATAGCAGTGAAAAAACCCACTACTCTGATAGCTTAAATTTAGGACCCGAATACAAGCATGATGAAAATGTTTGCAGAGCCATTCGAAGCTTGAAAGCCATGAAGGCCAAAAGAAACAAAGGAGAAGTCATGTTGGGAATTATACATTCCAGTATAATTGATTTGATGAGACAAAGTAAATACAAGAATGAAACAAGATTCAAACAAGAATCAAACAAGAAGGATTAAGTCGCAATTAAAGAAGTCTTCAAAGTATGGAGGGACTAAAGTGCAAAAGATAGGACTTCTATGTTAATTAGGATTCTTGTAAACCTAGGAATCTCTAGTATATAAAGAGATCCTAGGTCGTAGAATTAATCAATCCATCCATAGAAAACACAGACTTCTCCAATGAGAGTCTGATTACAAAGTGTGTGTGCTTTGTATATTAGTTAGTTAGTTAGTACACCATAGTAGTTGGTGTAACCCCAAGTTATAGGTTGGGGTAAATAGGAATCGTTCAATGAAAAATCTTGTTTGATAATATTGCTTTCTTATTATTCCGCTGCGTGTTCAATATTATCTGTAAAACGATCCTAGATGGGCTAAACGATTTTCAACATGTGGTATCAGAGCAGGTGGCTCTTGATATCTAGGATTCAAGGTTTTATGGTCGAAGAATGAAGAAGAAACCGTAAATTCGTATATGGTTTTTATGTTCGTCACTTTCTGGGCAGCCATGGTAAAACGGTCATAACTCATTCGTTAACCGTTGGATCGTCACGAAATTTTGAACGGAGGTTCTACACATATATATCTACAATCTGACCGGAGCGATCGTCAAGATAAGCTTTTGATAAAAAGTTATGATATGACGAATTGGTTGCAGAAAAGAAGGGTTTTGGATTCGCTTATGTAAAGGTAACAATGAAAGTCGCATGGTGCAAACAGAATAATAGGGACTGTTTTGGAACAGTAGCAAAAACGGGTTATAGCAAAAATATTTTGGCTTGGAGCCTATAATTAAATTACATGACTGGAAAGATACATGTCTTAGCATCATAGGACAGTTGGATTCTCAACCAACTCCTTGGGATGAGGGAGTTATGGTCAAAACAAGAAAATAGGTCAAATCTGGACATATGATTAGAAAATGAGTTAAACTCCAAATTTTTGCCATAAAATGTTAGCTTTTAAAGATTACGTCAGTGGTATACATCTTAAGGAAGTCATAGCCTTTGACCTCACCTTCATTGCTATCATGGTTAGGGATTTATGGCCATTTTAGTAAAGGGTAAATTTCTTTGGAAACTTTCTGTTTTGGATAACCTGGGGTAAAATAGTCTTTTCACATAGTTACGAAACTTTGTAGATTTTGAGGCTGGAATTTTTGGAAACTAGACTCAAATATCTTTCCAGGAATGAAATCCTCACATATAGAACATTTGTGAGCTAGGAGATATGAGTCCATGAAGTCGAGTTAAAATCAGAAACTAAGTTTTTACGTCTAGTCAAAAATGTAAAAACGTATCGTACACCGTGATAAAATAAAAATTAAAAGCCGAAACTTAGTAGATGTTCATTTGCCTATAAGACCAGGTCATAAGTGATTTTAGGGTTAAAAAAGGACTTGGGGAAGTTGTTGGGAATTATACATTCCTGTATAATTGATTTGATGAGACAAAGTAAATACAAGAATGAAACAAGAATCAAACAAGAAGGAAATAAGAAGGATCAAGTCGCAATTAAAGAAGTCTTCAAAGTATGGAGGGACTAAAGTGCAAAAGATAGGACTTCTATGTTAATTAGGATTCTTGTAAACCTAGGAATCTCTAGTATATAAAGAGATCCTAGGTCGTAGAATTAAGAATATATATCCATCCATAGAAAAACACAGACTTCTCAATGAGAGTCTGATTACAAAGTGTGTGTGCTTTGTATATTAGTTAGTTAGGACACCAGAGTAGTTGGTGTAGCCCCATGTTATGGTTGGGGTAAATAGTGAATGTTCATATGAAAAACCTGTTTGATAATATTGCTATTTTTTCTTTTTATTCCGCTCTGTGTTCAATAATATCTGTAAAAACGGATCCTAGATTGGGGTTTAAACGATTTTCAAAACATGTGGTATCAGAGCCATGTGGATTCTTCGATCTAGGATTCAAGGTTTATGGTCGAAGAAACCTAAAATTCGTATATGGTTTCTAAGTTCGTATTTTTCTGGGCAGCCATGGTAAAACAGTCATAACTCATTCGTTAACCGTTGGATCGTGGCGAAATTTTAATTGGAGGTTCTATACACATATAGGTACGATTTGACCGGAGCGATCTTTGATTTGAATCCTCAAATTAAAGATATGAATTTTATAAAATTGCTGCAGAAAAGGCGTTTTTTAAGTTTTTGTTTGATGTTATCCTTGTCTCGACTAGCTTTGGTGAGTTGATTCTGGATCAACGATGAACCCTAGTCGAGATGGACATGACTTCACATGCTTAAGTCGATAGAAACAAGCAAGATGTAAGTTGGGTTTCAAAGTATTAATGGCACTTTCTTGTTGATTGGTTCATCACAGCAAGTTTTGACATTCGTGATTGGTTGTGAGTAAATATTCTGTGTGAAGAATATTTGGATTCATTTTAATGTTGTTGTCCACATAATCATACATGGATGATGGATCGATGAGGGTTTTGAAGCTGCTCGATGTAATCTTGGTGATTGCTTCATGATCATTGAAACAATAGTAAGTACTGCTTAGGGTAAATTGTAAGTACTGCTCGAATAGCAACAAGTTAGCAACTTATTAGCGACGAATTTGTGATAGTATAACAACATATAAAGTGTCACTATTTCGAATGGGAGGAAGGAGACATGAGATTAGTGACAGTTTTGTGACAATTAAAGCGTTGCTACATACTTTTTATGTTAATATTGCTTTAACAGTTAGTTTGTGCCGCTGCTTGACATAGTTATAGGTATGTATGATGTTCGATTTACTTGGATGTCAAGGAGAAGCATGCTGTACGTTCATCAATGTATCAAGGGTTTCAAGTTTGTACTGCCTAGCTTTGTGAATTCATATTGCTGAAGGAGATCAAAGCAAGATATCATCAATACTGTTGGGACGATAGGCTTAAAAGGTTTAGAGACATCATGGAATAACAGTAGGTTGATTAAGAAGTCATGGGGTTTTGGATGTCTAAAGTTATTATCAAAGAATTAAGGAAGTTCAAGCTTTTTATGAAGGTACTGCTAAAGTTCATGAAGGTACTGATGAAGTTCTTGAAGGTACTGCTCAAGAATATGAAAGTACTGCTGGAGCAAATCTAAGTACTGCTGAGGTATATGAAAGTACTGCTCATTCATTATTCAAGGTACTGCTCCCTATATTAAAGTACTGCTCGTTGTGATCAAAGTACCGCTGAAAAGATCAAAGTACCGCTGCTGTTTGTGAAAGTACCGCTAGTGTTATCCGATATCTTAGAACGTACTGCTTGCTTTATCAGATATCGGGTAATACATGAATTTTGGTTTTTGGATGGATTTGGATCTCGAATGCTTCGTTTAAGGGGAAGTTAACGGATTGATTTTTAAATGTTCTTAAACATTTAAAAGGCTCGTTTTTGGAGATTATTTGAAGAGGTGATTACGAAGACGATTGATTATCACTTATTTGATATTGTAGTTGAGTTTCACAGATGCGTGTTCTTATCATACCTTTTAGCAGGAGGTAACTTGTTTGTTTTGTATGGTGACGAAGACTTGCAAAATCTAGGAATGTGTGATTTTTCTTAAGGTGCTCAATGCTCACATTCGCTATCACTTGAAGGAGTTACGTTATTGTGCTCAGTGTCTCATTATAGAGAATGAGGATTTTGTCAAGAGATCGCGGTCTGCTTATACATTAGGAGTATGAGTTCAACGTCGTGGATAGTACAAGATATAAGACACAAGTTTGGGAGATTCTACTTCTTCATCAAATTCGTTATACTCTATTTTCTTCATCAGTGATCACTACATAGAGCCTACAGAGTTCGAGATTCAAGAGATGGTAAACATATTGGTTTCAGGGGAAGCTTATTGTTTAAATGTTTAACCATCAACATGCACCACTTAAGGGGAAGTGTTTCATTACTACTGCTGATCTTTATTACTACTGCTAGTTTATATTTCTACTGCTCAAAGTCATTTTTCGTATTATGCTTCATGGAGGGTATTTTGAGTATTGGAAGGCTGGATTAGTAGTTGTGGTATATGATTTGTAGCTGTTATGATCCAAGTTGCATATCACAAGAAGACCCCTATTAGATGATTACAAAAAGGGGAAGAAGATTACAAGTTTATTGATTTGCATCTTATTATGTGTGGTGGCATGATCATAAGCTAAGGGGAAGCTATCTACAAAGGAAGATTTTGTTTCATTCAGGGAGATGATTACATCTCAACTTCTCTATTCAAGGGGAAGTTCGTACACGACTTTGTTTGTTTTGTCATCATCAAATAGGGGAAGATTGTTGGGAATTATACATTCCAGTATAATTGATTTGATGAGACAAAGTAAATACAAGAATGAAACAAGAATCAAACAAGAAGGAAATAAGAAGGATCAAGTCGCAATTAAAGAAGTCTTCAAAGTATGGAGGGACTAAAGTGCAAAAGATAGGACTTCTATGTTAATTAGGATTCTTGTAAACCTAGGAATCTCTAGTATATAAAGAGATCCTAGGTCGTAGAATTAATCAATCCATCCATAGAAAACACAGACTTCTCCAATGAGAGTCTGATTACAAAGTGTGTGTGCTTTGTATATTAGTTAGTTAGTTAGTTAGTACACCATAATTAGTTGGTGTAGCCCCATGTTATAGGTTGGGGTAAATAGGAATCGTTCAATGAAAAACCTTGTTCAATAACAATTGTGTTTGTTTAATTCCGCTGTGCATAATTGTTACAATTGTTATTGGTAAAACGATCCTAGATGAGTTTAAAACGATCCTACAGTTTGCCGACATTGCAAATTACCATGCGGGGAATTTTGTAGTAAAAGGGATGTCGTCCTGACAAAAGAAGAAATTCTTTAAGGATGTAAAGCATTATTTTTAGGACGACCCCTATTTGTTTAAGATTTGTGCGAATCAAATGATTACGCGGTGTGTTTACGGCCAAGAAGCCGTTGATATCCTCATGGCTTTCCATAATGGACCCACCGGGGGACATCATGGTGCCAACTACATCGCTAAAAAAGTTTTTGATGCCGGTTTCTTTTGGCCTACTATTTACCGAGATGCTCATGACTTGGTCACATGGTGTGACGCTTGTCAACGTCAAGGCAAAATCTCGAAACGTGATGAAATGCCTTAAAATTCAATTTAAGTTTGCGAGATCTTTGATGTATAGGGCATCGATTTCATGGGACCGTTCCCGTCTTCACGAGGGAACAAGTACATCCTCGTAGCCATTGACTATTTGTCAAAATGGGTTGAAGCAAAAGCGCTCTCCACTAACGATGCCTGAGTTGTTGTAAAAAATTTGAAATCCCTTTTTGCCTCATTTGGAACTTCACGTGCTATAATCAGTGATCGCGGTACCCATTTTTGTAATGATCAATTTGCTAAAGTTATGCTTAAATATGGAGTTACTCATCGTCTCTCTACCGCGTATCACCCACAAATAAGTGGGCAAGTGGAGGTTTCAAATCGTGGCTTGAAAAGAATTTTAGAAAGGACCGTAGGTGAAAACCGTGCTTCTTGGTCCGATAAGCTAGATGACGCACTATGGGCTTTCCGTACCGCTTTTAAAACACCCATCGGGTGCACTCCTTATAAGCTCGTATACGAAAAAGCTTGCCATCTTTCTATCGAGCTAGAGCACAAGGCTTATTGGGCCTTAAAACATTGTAATTTTGACCTTAAGACCGCGGGTGATCACCGAAAAGTTCAACTCAATGAACTAAATGACCTTCGTGATCAAGCTTACGAGAATTCTTTGATCTACAAAGAGAAAATAAAGAAGATCCATGACTTAAAAATTAAGAACCGCGTTTTCAACATTGGTGATCGAGTCCTTCTCTTCAATTCTCGATTAAAGATTTTCTCGGGAAAGCTAAGAACCCGTTGGACCGGGCCATTCACCATTGCTCAAGTTTTCCCTTATGGCACCGTTGAGTTATCTTCAACTAACAGGCCAAACTTCAAGGTGAACGGTCATAGACTTAAGCACTATTTTAGAGGGGATATACCACCAATGGTTGTCCCGGATCTCCAAACTTTCCCCATGGACAATTAAATTCGGGGTCGATTCAGGCTCGTGACTCGGTTAACAAAAACAAGCGCTTCGTGGGTGGCAACCCATGCTTATCCTTAGTAGTAGTATATTTATGAATAAGTGTGATGTGAGGAGGCTCGCCTCTTCCTTTCTCGTGTTTCGTGTTTTATGGTTTATGTCCAGGATTGCCCCGGATTATGAAGACTCTCGTGCTCGTAGTTTTGTCCATCGTTCACTCGATCTTCAATCCTTCGTATGCTTATACAGGAATCTGATATCCTAGATCTTATTGATTCACGTTTATCTATTAGCATACTTAATAAACGGCTTTAGATTTGCGTAGAAACCCCTTAATATTTGGATTATGCCTTGAAATTAGTATGGGAGTGAAAGTCTCACATTAAGGACAATGTGTAGTTCTAGTATGGGGGGGATCTTTCGATTCGATCTTACTTGCATTTGTTTTGTCTTCACGTAACCCTGTTTTTTCACCAAAATAGCAAAAGTATGCCAAATTTAAAAATTTTCAAAAAAAGAATAAGTGTTTCGACACATAGTATTGTCTTGTTAGAAATAAATTTTGACTTGATCGAGCATGTTGCGCTCTAGCTTGCCCCTTAACGTTTATAAATCTAAGCTTTTGCTAGTCTTTTATACAAGAAGCTTTAAATCACGAATTCTAGCTTAAAAAGAGCCAAGAGTTTGCAAGTTTCCATGATAGACTTTAAATATGCAAAGCTTGTTTTATTAGACTAAGCATTCATGGATCTTTTTATTAAAGATTTTAAATTTGCGAAGAACGAAAAATGATAAAGTTTTATATAAGTTAGATGCTAAACATGGAGTAGTTGGATCTCTTTAGAGCTCATAGAGGTTAATTATGGCTTTTTGCTCCCATCAGCTTAATAAACGTTATATAATTGTTGAATAAATAAAGTTGCTTTGGTTTTTGCGATTCTTAGTTTAGATCCCTTCATAGAGATTCTTTCTGGTGAAAGTAAGGTACACATCGAGGTTTTTGTAGTAAATAGGCTACTGATTCCTGATGCTGTTACGTTGGTTTGTCTAGGTAGTTAAAAGACCATAGGACTTGAAATTTGGCTAAATAATAATAATAATGTAAATAAAAACCAAAGCCGAAATAAGACTTCTGGATCATGGTCGGCTCGCCACATACCGAATGTGACAGTCGTTTACAAGGGTGGAGGTAATAATAAATTATTAATAATAGAATAATAATAATAACTTCGTGGGCTGATATAAAGTTTTCATGTCTTGGTCAGTTCGCTACCGTTGTGGCAATCTTCAATAGAAGGGGGGGGGACCATAGTAAGGAATATTAAATCCTGAGACTTAATAAAAGTTTTGTGCATTCTGGTCGGTTCATTGCGTGTTGTAGCCTTCAAAAAGGTCGGAGGATCTCCTGGTTCGAAATAAGTCTCTGGGACCATTGGTCGGCTCGCAATCCTGATGTGGCAGTTTGGGTTTTAAAAAATAAAAAAAAGGGGGATCGAAGCCGTTGAGGTCCCCCCCCCCCCCCCCCCCCCCCCCCCCCCCCCCCCTCCCCCTTTCCCCCACCCCCCTTTAATAATGTTGCTATAATAATAATATAAGAATAAAGCCAAATTTTAACTCCAGGGTTATCTAAATAAAGCCTACGTCTTTGGACTCATAGTTGAGTTGTTTCGGATGAAATAAAAAGGATAACTCCTAAATCATGCGAAATTAGAACCTTAATGTGGACCTTATTCTCACCATATCGTCTCTTTAGGAAAGGATTTCAAACTAATTATGGTCTAAACCGGGTTTACTTTATATGAATAAGAATTTAATTTATTTGTCACCATTAATAAGAATAAAATCCTTAGAGGACTTAGGAATAAGGGAGCGGAAAGTAGCTATGCATACACAATTAGCATTTATGAGTAGTGGTAGCATCTTAACTTATATTTAACAATGATTTCGGCTTTAAGCTTGGTTTGGGGCGGGTGAAAAATCGAGAACGATGAATTTATCCTTTTAGTGTTTCTTGCTCCGTGATCCTTAAAGTTATATATAAAAAAATGAATGATGATGATAATAATAAATGTATGCATATATATATATAAAATGGTAAAACGGGGGCTTTTCAAAACTAGTGATTTCTTAATCCCCTTAGATGAACACTTAGCTACTTTTTAAGGTAATTAGTCTAAGGGGGTTGAAATTTTTGGTTTTCTAAGTGTATATTTATGACATTGCGTGACAACACGGCAATAGCTTAGTATGGGGGATTTTTGATATGTGGTTAATCACATATCATCTTTCCTTATTAAAACGAGCTTAAATGATTAATAATATATGAAACATACAATGTATATGTGTGTTTTGTGAAATATGTCTTGCAGGTAACGGATATATCAAAAATAGACAAAAACGAAGCAAAACGGGCAAAACCAAGCACGAGATTAAAAGAGTGCAAGAAATCAAAGCCGAAAGCGTATACATCTTTAAATGGACCAACCCGTACTCATTTAATGGGTCGGGTCAGCCCATTAAGATTTATACTAAAAAAACCTTATCTTAAATATAAAAACAACTCCAAATCCAATCCATTAAAATCCTAGCCCATACATGGCCCAAGCAAAAGCCCAAACCAAGTTTATAACCAAATCCAAGTCAAACCCACGTGGTCAACATTTACTATACATATTTTTCATTTTTTCCCTCCTGTCCATTTTCACACAGACAAACAGGGTAAATCATCACTCCCACACACACCCTCCTGAGCTTCTAGAAGGTTGATTGGACACGTCTGACACTCACTAAGCCACGCTGGTAATCCCCTCTCATTTGATTGGTGGAATGGACGTGGAGAGTGATCAAGGGTTCAGATTGTGATGGATTAAGATTGAAGGGCTAGGATTTAAAGGCTTGGGACGCTCCTGAAGATCTAGAATGATCCCCTCCTCACTATAAATAGGGAGCCAATCACACAGTGGAAGATATCTAGTGTAGGAGTAGTGTAGAGTAGTGTAGTTTAAATTTTCCAGCTTATTTTATGCTTATTGTAATAAAATTCAGCTTAATGTACTTATCTTTTTATTAATAAAAGTATTTTTAGTTTAATTGTGTTCTTTAAATTTAGCTTTTACTTATGCCATTTACTCAAATCTCTTAATAAGCTAAAAAGTTTACTCAAGCCCTTGTTAAGCTTAAAAAAGCTCCTAAAAAGCTTATTTGAGCTTGTGTGTTCACTTTCAAGTCAGTTGGATAATTAGTGATAAATGGTGGTTCTTAGCTTAATGGATGATAAGGCAGAAATGGATAGGCTTATTGGGTTTTAACAGCTTGTTTTCCAACAGATGAAGTCAAGCTTGTTAGATAAGCTCTAAAGAGCAATTTTAGATCCTGTTTAGCTGGGATCAAACGGGACATTTACTTTTTCTCTTTTAAGCTTTAATTCTCAATTTGCTTATGCTTGCTTAGTCATGCTTATTATCTGCATTATTCATGCTTATTCAGTTTATAATTGCTTAAAATGTCAGAGTCTTAGTTTTAAGTTTTAGTTAAACTGTCATTTAGAAGTTACTAATAGCTTATTAGTTTAGCTTATAATCTAGGGGGGGGGGGCTTATTCTTCTAAAGTTATTGCTTAATTGGTTGTATTTGTTCATAATGCTTTATCTGTTTTGCAATTTAGAGCTTAATTATGTTCTGTTGTAGTTAAAATGTGAGATTTTTTGATCTAAAGGGGTGTTTGGGTTAAGGATTAAAAAAATGGCTAAATAGTGTGTAATCTGTTTTAGATTCTCAATTTAGATTTCATAAGCTCAATTTAAGTCTTAATAATAGTTTTCCTAAGCTTAGATATAGTTTTGTTAAGTTTTTCTAGTATGTTTTATCAAAACTGCAAGTCTGCTGTCTAATGGTTCTCTAAACTGCTCATTTGTTAAGCTTTTCAAAATTCTATTTGATAAGTGGATTTAGTGATCAATGTGAGTTCTATATGCATCAATATGCATCTATTTTAAGTCTTTAGCTTTTAGATTTTAGCTTATCTTTGTTTTATTTTTATAGTTTTTAGCTTATTGTAGTGTAATTTCAATCAAGTCAAAAATTCCAAAAATAAGTAGTGTAAACTGTCATTTGCAAAGTACTTTTCTAGCTTATATCTTGAACTTATTTGTTTCCTTCCAAATTATTTGTTTTATTTGAGTATCAATCTTTATCTGTTTTCTCTTTTTAGCTTAATTTTATTGCTTATTAGTTCATAGGCTTAGCTTAAAAATAGAGATATAAGTCTTTTATAGTCCTTTTAGCCCATTGTCTTTAGGCCTTTTGTTTCTTCTAGGCTTATCTTATTTTCTTTATTCTGGCTTATTCTTGTTATTTGGATCTAGCCTTTAATCTGTTTTTAGGTTTTAGCTTATTATTAGTGCTATTCAATTCAAAATCTAGCTTAAAAATTGTGCAAGCCCTTTAAACCTTTTCTTTTAGAGTCAAGCTGTCTAAGAAAGTTTAGTTAGTTTTTAGCTTTAAGTTGGCTTATTTCTGTTTTCTAGTTATTAAATCTAGTTAGGATCTGTTTTAGCTTATTTGATTTTCCTTTGCTTATTAAGCCCAAAAAGTCCAAACAAGTTTAGCTAAATGTCTTAGAGTTAAAATAAACAAATCTGTCACCTTTTAAGTAGCTTAATCTAGCTTATAAATAAGTTCTGGAAAAAGTCTCTTCATTAAAAGTGCTAATTTTTGTTTGTTCTTAAGCTTTTTCAAAAAGAAAAATAAAAAATGTTTTGCAAAAAAAGGACAGTCCCAGGACTCGAACCTGTGACTCCTCTTCGCAACACTTCACGCATACCATACCCTGGGGTCTTTTTTTTTTTATACTTTGCATCCTTTCATTTATTTATACCGTTTTCAGTTTTAAACTATGAGCTTATGATTTTCACGTTATAGGTTATAGCTTATTTGTCCATATTTCTTTATAAACTTCGATTGAGTGTTTGAATTTTTAAAAATTTCTTTAAATTTTAGGAATTAGTTTAGTATTTTTAATTTAGTTTTTAGTAATAATTAGTTAAAAAAAATAGTTTTAAATAGTTTTAAAATCCAAAAAAAATAATTTTTGTTTTTCAAAAATTATTTTAAAACATTTTAGTTTAAGAAATTTGCATTTTGAGATTTTAGAGTTTTATTTGGTCTTATTTGGTTAATTAGTTTGTTTTAATTTGCTTTAATTGTTTTAAATGTCGTTAAAAAATTTTTACTTGCCTTTAATTCTAGTTTTAGTGTGCCTTTTATATGCTTTCCTTTGCGTTAATAGATTAAAAACCAAAAACCAAATCTTAAATGAAAATCAAGCTCCAATTCAGCATGATCGTAGATTTCCACATCACTATCACCGAGGAGAACGATACCGTGTTGATTACTTATTATCTTTCACTAAGAATAATTGTATAATCTTTGTCTTATGTATATGTATTTTATATATATGTATGTATATATATACTTATATATATATATGTATATCTATATATATAAATATATATAGGATAAAGATCATTGAAAAGAACTAATATTCGTTGAGATAGTATAAAGATTTATTTTTTAAAAAAAGTTCTTAAAAAATTTTGAAAAAATTCCACAAGATCGTGTATGTTGGTGCATGAAAAAGTTGTAAAGGAAGTTTTTCTAAAAGTGGATAGTTTTGCCGAAAATTGTTTATTAAAAAAAACGTTTGTGCATTAAATCGGTTTTTTGTGCTCAAAAATTCGTTTTTGTACCAACTTTTTGCTTTTTGCATCAAAAATTTTAATGCGCATCAAACTATAAACAAGTCAAAAATTTGTGCATCAAATTTTTTTTGTGCATCAAAATTTTCTTTTATTTGCGCATAAAAAAAACATATTAAAAACTCACATTAGAAAAAACTTCTTTTAAAAGTTTTAGAACATTACCTGATTAATGGAAATTTTTTTTGGAATTTTTCGAGAACTTTTTTAAAAAAAGTTTTCTTTTTATCTTTCTCACGAATATTTGTCTTTTTATTTTAACCTTCTTCTATATATATATATATATATATATATATATATATATATTATTTTTATTATTGAGGGGTTTGTGGGAATTACCAACGTTCTAAATCTAAATTGTTAAGGAGTAGCAAAATGAAGAAAACTTGGAAACCTATTGGGACTTGGTAAAGTGTTTCCACTTGGATATTGGATATAAGTGAAAAATCCTACTAGGACGGGACCGTCACTATAGTTGAAAATTCATGCCGTTTTTTAGAATAACCTCTACTAAGTAGAGCCTCTTAAGGAAACCATTCAAAATCAGTAACTACTCCTAATCCAAAGATTCAGATATACCGTAGGAAAACCAAAGTTGCAAAATCGGTAGATGTTTGAGGCACGGGAACCTAAGTATCTTAGGATCTCATGGCCGTCTAAACAGCAGCAACCCAAACAAACATTGGGATCTACTATTTCAAAATCTCCATATTTTTCTCTTGTCAATTTTGTCCCAAATGTTCTCTGGTATTTAGACTTCGGATGCTCCAAGCATAAGACCGGAAACCGCTTTCAGCTCATCAACTTTGCTTATAAATTTTTAGGTACTGTAAGATTTGGTAACGATCAGATTGAAAAGATAATGGGCTATGGTGACTGTCAGATGTGAAATGTTATAATTTCTTGGGTTTACTATGTGGAAGAGTTAGGACAAAACATATTTTCCGTTGACCAATTTTGTGACTCATATCTCGAGGTAACTTTTTGCAAACACACCTGTACCATTTGAGACTTAAGAAGGTTGTTGATTACTAAAGGGATCAATGGGGCTTAAAATTTTACACCTTTTGGTCTCTAGAAGTAAGATTTGATGCTATCCTCTCCTATTTGTCTTGTCAAAAGCCTCAAAGACCAAGTCTTGGTTATGGCATCGAAGGTTATCACATTTAAACTTTGATTCTATAACTGCACTGGCTAAACAAGGACTGGTCCGTGGGCTGACCAAATTAAAGTTTCAAAAAGATCATTTATGTTCCGCCTGTTCTCTAGGGAAAAGCAAGAAGCACACCCAAAAACCCAAAGCCGAGGACTCCATTCAAGAAAAGCTCTATCTACTACACATGGACCTTTGCGGGCCAATGAGGATTCAAAGTATCAATGGGTGAAAATACATATTGGTAATTGTTGTCGATTACTCTCGATTTACTTAGGTAAAATTTCTAAGATCGAAGGATGAAGTTCCAGAGTTCATGATTAAATTTCTCAAAATGATTCAAGTTCGTCTCAATGCGATAGTCCAAAATATCAGAACCGATAATGGCACAGAGTTTGTCAATCTAACCTTGAGAGCTTACTATGAAGATGTCTGGATTTCACATCAAACATCTATTACTCGCTCTCCATAACAGAACGACATTGTCGAATGACTATACGAATTTAGTGGAGCTGGCTCGTATCAATGTTGATATTCTCGAGGCTCTGTTATTTCTTATGGCGCAAGGGGGCCCCAGTTAATTGCGACACCTTTGTTATACACAAAAACCGCTCCCAAATCCATAAACGTCAACACAAAAACCCCATATGAACTTCTCAATAACAGAACGAGAAACCTGACTACCTTATTTCATGTCTTGGTGTTCTATGTTACCCTACCAATGATAGTGAAGATCTTGGCAAGTTGACACCTAAAACAGTTATTGGAATCTTCTTCGGTTATGCTCCTGTAAAGAAGGCTTTCTGAATCTATAACAAGAGGACCCGTCTAATCATTGAAACTATTCGTTGACATTGATGATCTGACAACGATGGCTTTCTAAACAATTCAGTTCAGGACCGTGCGTCAATCGTGACTCTTGGAACATTCAGTTCAAGTCTCGTGCCAAATCTCATTCTCCAACACCGTATGTCCACCACAAAGAGATGTAAGTACATTTGTTTCAGCCAATGTTTGATGAGTACTTCACTCCTTCACCAAGTATTGTTTCTCTAGTTCCTACGGCTGATGCTCCAAGACCTGTTGGTCTAACCGGTACACCTTCCTCAACTATAATTGATCAAGATGCACCATCCCCAAGTAATTCACAAACCCCTCAAGAAACACAATCTCCAGTTATTCCTTCCGGTGTTGAATAACATTTTCACGATATTGAAGTTGCACATCTAGATAGTGATCCATTCTTTGGTGTTCCAATTCCAGAACCAAATTCTGAAGAATCTTTTTCAAAGGATCTTATTCCAGCTAACGTGCACTCAATCAATCAACCACCTAAACATCTTAAAAAATGGACCAATGATCAC
Organism: Tanacetum coccineum; assembly: GCA_026074375.1. Classification (NCBI taxonomy): domain Eukaryota; kingdom Viridiplantae; phylum Streptophyta; class Magnoliopsida; order Asterales; family Asteraceae; genus Tanacetum; species Tanacetum coccineum. The sequence goes on from BQNB010004801.1 coordinate 21,900, forward strand.
CTACTGGATAATGTCATTGGACGTCCTTCTCGACCTGTCTCTACAAGACATCAACTATAAAAGGAAGCCATGTTTTGCTACTTCGATGCTTTCCTTACTTCTGTTGAACCATGAATTTATAAAGAGCTTGAAATAATCCTATTGGATCGAAGCCATGCAAGAAGAACTAAATGAGTTTGAACGACTTGAACTATGGGAGCTCGTTCCTCGTCCAGATCATGTCATGATAATCACTTTGAAGTGGATTTTTAAGGTTAAATTAGATGAACTGAGGAATCGTTTCGTGTTTGATAAAACAAGTATGCTAGGTTCGTAGCAAAGGGATATCATCAAGAAGAAGGGGATCAACTTTTGAAGAATACTTTTGTTTCCAGTTGCACGGACTATATGTATAAGAATCTTTATTTCATATTGCTACTCACTAAGAACATGACGGTCTCATCAAATGATGTTCAGACTGCGTCTTAAAACAATATATACTTTGTGGAGAAGGTCTACGGTTTCAATTTGTAAACTAGACGGGTTTGTTAGATCAAGATAATCCCAACCATGTGTACAAGCTGATGAAAGCTCTTTACGGGTTAAGCAGGCCAGCTCTACGGCTTGGTATGATTTGTTATCATCATTTCTACTCTCCTAAAAGTTCTCTAAAGGTGTTTGTTGATCCTACATTATTCACTCGAAAGAAGGCAAAGACATCTTACTGGTACAAATCTATGTAGATGAATAAACATTTGCGCTATGCACCCATGCTTTGTGAAATCATTTTCTGAAATTATGTGTTCAAATTCGATGTTGATGATGGGCAAAATGTCTTTCTTTCTAAGACTTTAGACTTCTCAAAGTACCAGAGGCATCTTTCTTAACGAATCCAAATATGCTCTTGAAATACTCAAAAAGTATGGTATGGAAACCAGTAACCCGATGGATACTCCCATGGTGGAGAAATCCAAACTGGATGAAGATCCACAAGGGAAAGCAGTTGATCCTAGACGTTATCATGGAATGATTGGCTCCCTTATGTATTTGACATCCAGTAGACCAGACCTTGTATTTGTAGTTTGCATGTGTTCCTGGTATTAGGCTAACCCTATCAAAAATCACTTAAATGTAGTTAAGCGAATCTTTCGATACCTAAAAGGAACCATTAACATGGGTTTGTGGTATTCGAAGGATTCTTGTATTACACTAACAGCTTTTGCAGATGCTAATCATGCTGGTTGCCAAGATACCAGAAAAAGTACATCTGGAAGTATGCAACTCTTGGGTGACGATTAGTCAGTTGGTCGTCTAAGAAATAGAAGAGCACCACCATATCTAATACAGAAGCTGAATACATTGCTTTATCCGGATGTTTTGCTCAAATACTTTGGATGATATCACAATTGACAGACTATGGCCTTTGGATTCAATAAAATACCTCTGTACTGCGATAATAAAAGTGCCATTGCCTTATGCTGTAACAAGGTACAACACTCAAGATCCAAGTATATTGACATCATATACCATTTCATCAAGGAGCAAGTGGAAAATGGGGTGGTTGAGCTATACTTTGTCAGAATAGAATATCAGCTGGTAGATATCTTTACCAAGGCATTGGGACGAGAAAGACTTGAATTTCTTATCAACAAGCTTGGAATGAGAAGTATGTCTCCTGAAACGCTGAAAAGACTGGCAGAAGAAGAAGAGTGATGGTGGCACATCTTCTTGTATCCTATGTAAATATATAAAATCATAAAAAAACTCAAAAAGATTTTTCATTTTTATAAAATTTACAAAAAGAAAATACAAAAATATAAAACCCATAAAATAAACCATCGGACAAAACATTCCCCCAACTTCCCCCCCAAAAAAAATCAAAAAATATGTTTTTCATGACATGTCTTCTGAAAATCGATAATATTTACGGCTTTAGAAATGTCATTCAATAATGACACGGAGCTGTAAATAAAGTTCGAGCAGAAGTTGTAAATATTTTCAAAACATGTCATTGGCTTGTAGTTATTTCAGACTACAACACGCTATTTATCTTAAAGGCAAGTATTTCGTCAAAAAGAAAACTTGACCTCTTAACAGGAAATCACTTTCTCGGGCATGATCTACTTTATGATCATGTAAAGGCTTGTGTATACTTTGCTACACAACCCGGGCTTTGTATAAAATAAGTGTACGTGTCAGTGCATTTATTTTTCAAAATAAGAGAAATCTTATTTTTTTGGTGTAATGATGTTGTATTTCAAAAAACAAATCACTCATCTCAGTTTCTCATCAGAAAAAGATTTTTAAAAAGAATTTTATATCACTCAAACAATGTCTACATCTCTTTAAATACAAAACAGGACATTATTTGAGGGGGAGAAATGTGCTAATAATTCTTTTCAAACATCTTTTCAAATTATAGTACGGATAAACGGTAAAGTTTTGAGAGACGGATCACGGAATGAATGGAGTTATTTATTTTACACTCAAAGGGCTTTAGATGTCATTTGTTAAGACTTTAGGGACTTAGTTGCAATTATTAATTTCAAGATTACTAGCTTAGGCTTAAAACTACATACGACCAATATTGTTAACACCTCATAGTTGATTAATACAATGTGTAGGTTGTTATTTTAAGTTATCAAGTTTTACATTTATATTTTGCCGACTTTACCTAAAACAACACTTTAACGGGCAGTGTACCACATCAATGTGTTTTGTTGTAAGTGGGTGTCGGATCACTTAAGAGCTGCACGAGCGTGAATCTTTAGTCTATCCCATTTTGTTAACTAAACTAGGTTATTTAACTATGAGTTAATTCTAATCTATGTTAAACCTACGTTAAACCTATGTTAATCCTAATTCTAACGGATAAAGGTAGGGGTTTTCAGTCTGAGAGACTGGCACAGGTTTTGTGGTGACTTAAATCAATTTAAAATACAATAACACACGCAAGCAGATAATCAAAAGATAGAAGAGCGGTCTAGCCAAATATAAGAAATATATTAACCCATGATTAATCCAATAAAACGCAGGCGTGTTTATTTAGTGCACATGAGTGCTATATCTCGATGGTTGGCATTCATTATACAAGATTTAGGTTGTACTTCTTCCTAAAACCTAGACACGTAGAATTCTGTCACACTTAAATGCATCCGCATAAAGCATCCTATTTGTTGATTATAATCTATCTTAAGAGATTAATAATGGTGATTTTATTAAACCCTAGCTCATGAAGACTTTACCCACTTACTGCTTAACGACTCTTTATATACTAGTAGTCCACTGTTCGAGTCTTTACCAAAACAATTAGTACGTTATTTGTTGATCCCAGGTTACCTGCTAGTCCAACTTGTTCACATAAACCAATGGTAAAGATAGGTCAATATTTGTGATCTTATTACTCTAGTTATATAAATTGCAGATATGGAGAGCCATCCTAGCATCTAGGTAGCTAGATATTTTTCATTCCTAGATCCAGTTGAATGATGGGTCGCATACTTAAGCACATAAACAAGTATGAATTGATAAACATAATCAACAACCAACGATAAATTAAGCAATCGATATAAACAAAACAAACATTTAAATCTTCATAATCATAACCATTGTAATCAATACAAGAATAATAATTCAACCAAGTTAAACTAACCGAGTTAAACGAATGATACTAAAAATCGAACGATTACTAAAGTATAGGAGATTACAAGGTGTTTCTTATGGAATTAGTAGCTTTGCTTGACCTCTTTTGCTTTTCTAGTCTTCTAAAAATTGACTTTTGTGGTTAGGGTATCGAAAATATGATCAAGCACACCTAAAACTCATTTTTAGGCCTTTTATTTATAATGCGACCCCCCCCCCCCCACCCCCCCCCCCCCCCCCCCACTTTTGGAAATTTGGTCTATACGCCGTTTTGGTTGAGGTCAATACGGCGTATTGGAAGTTTCTTAGAGTAGAGTATTGACTAATATAGAGTATTGGGTCTTCGGATACGGAGTACTGGCTGAAAATGTGTTTCTCTCGATAGTTAACCAAAGTATCATATACAACGTGTTTGCTGATGTGGATACGACGTATTCTTTAAAGTCAGGCAATGGTCTTGAGTTCTTCAAAGTCTTTAGATACGGCGTATTCTTCTAGAATGATACGGTGTATTCATGTCAGAATCAATCGACTTTCTTCAAACTTTTCCAAATGCTCGATAATTACTGCAAATAACAAATATAAACGATTACGTACCAATTCGTGCAATAATTAATAGAAAGTGGGTAAGAAACATGAGATAAATGATGCTATAAAAGTGACATTATTTGATGTCATCAAATATACCCCCACTTGAATCCTACTTGTCCTCAAGTAGCCTTTAGAAATTTATGAAAATGTATCCCTAAAGATTTTTCCGTTAAGCATTTATTTGATCAATTACCTATACACAACCAAACACCTCACAAAATCGGTATATGAAAACACTCAAATCACTCGACTAATCTATGTGGTAACATGTAACTAATTCACTTAATTGCTCAGTCGTGACGAGTATTCTATCATAGGCTTGGCAAGGATACACATCTCCACCACTAATTAGGTTTTAAAAAGGCTTAAAAGGGTTTGATCACTTTTTCTAATCTCTATTGATACCAATATTCTAGAAAAGGTGATAAATCACACATACACACCAATAACGATGGGATAGACACATATGACTGCATTCGAACCTTAACTCGAATAAGCTAAAGAATAGGACTAGTAGTCTTACCAAAAGTCGTAAACCTGTAAGGGAAACAAACTACATATACACATCCATAACAATGGAATAGACATACATGATTGCATTCAATTCCCTCACTCGAGTAAAACCAAGGGTTAGGACAAAAAGTGATATAGGGTATGGATCTTCTAATCCTTTCTCCAAAAGTAATAAACCAACAAGGTGGACAAAATCACACATGCATAGCCGTAACGACGGAATAGACACATGTGATTGCTTGCATCCTCATTCGAATAAAATCCAAGGATACAGATTAGGAAAGAGAAATAATTGTTGTTAAATAAAAATATAAAAAACGAATAGATTAAGTCCAAACAAATAAAGGGCTTTTCTACTGGTTTTTCTAAAGAATCTTACTCCTAAAATTAGAGTAAATAAAGGGTTTATACGGGGGTTAACTAACCGGTATGGTTAGTTAATAACACAACATATATAGGCTTTTTGGGTGTAATCCTAGAAATTTACCAATTTAAACAAGTTACTCCATCTAAATCCATATTACTCATATTATAGTCGCGAATAGATATACAAAGCCAAGTTCTAAAGTCTACAACATCACAAACACACTCATATTTTTGTGGGATTTTAGGTAAATATTCAGAAACGGATAAGACTGAATCTTCACAATATCTAATAAGGGTTTTGTGTGCAGGTTATGTAACCAGTAATTTCACAAAAGTATGCTTGAAATTTTTTTAAATTTAAGCATAATTTAAGCATATTAAAGTGAAAAAATAGGACAAGTAGCGTTCCAATTCTCCTCCCCCTACTTAAATTATACAACGCCCTCGTTGTATAAACATAATAGTTAAAAATGGGAAATAAAAGAATTAGAACGAGAAACTCCCTTGATATTTGCTCGGTATGATTCTCCATGTTGAGTTTATCAGTGATATCATCAAATAACGTCATACTTTACTATTATTTATCCCACGTATTTTACCCACTTTTATATAATTATTACAAGATATTGGTACTTAA
>BQNB010004801.1:36168-105693 GCA_026074375.1 Tanacetum coccineum
TTTTTTGTACAGAACCTACAGAACCACTTTAAACCAATTAGAAATTAGTATCATTACTTTTTTTTATTTAATTCAAAAGGGTATAATAGTCAAAACACATTTTGACTTTTTTTAATTAAAAAAACGTTTTTTTTTAAAACCTTTTAATTTTTGAAATTAAATTTTTTTATTTTAATTTTGTATAATTTTTTTAGTATATACTGATTTCAAAAGAAGAAAAAAATGAGTGCATATATGTTTTTTTAAATATTGTAAATTTCATGTTTCTAGTGTACATTTTTAACTTAATATGGTAATTACACATATGTTTCTTGTGCATATTCTTTAATCTTCAAAATTTATAACACAAAATATAGACAAAATTGATATCAAATGAAATACATTTCAAATACAAATAACAAACCAAAAACATAAATACATAAACAAAATTTGATATCAAATGAAATACATTAGAAATATAAATCCAACTATATCCATGTTGTTCAAAAACATGTGTGCACTATTCCAAAAACAAACATATGTGCACGTTTACTTTCTCTCTCAAATTCGTTAGAACATATGAGTACCCTTGCAAGAACATATATGCACGGCTTCGAGAACATTTGTGCACCATCTAAAAAGCATAAGAACATTCATTAATTATCTTGAACATATATGCACGACTTCGAGATCATATATGCACGTTGCCCACTTTCTCGTCAAATTCCCTAGAACATATGTGCACGCATTTAAATAACATATATGCACGACTTTTAAAACACAAATGAATTTGTTGATCATCTTCATTACATATTTCTTTCCTATGAGTACGTGCAATTATAAATAATTGTTATTTTTCTTTATTATGAACTAGTAAGATATATACGATGTGAACACATGCACAAATTTAAACATATTAGCAACCAAACTATAATAAACTTAATTTTTTTTTTTTTTTTATAACTATAATAAACTTATTGCTCCAACTTCAAACCAATTTGCATAAAAAGGTCAACTATGAACAATACTTACTATCTTGAATTTTCAAATAGCTACTTTTATCCATCTCGTTTAACTGTTTTGTGATGGATCGATCATCAATCACATGTAAATTAAGAGATGCCAACAAAAAAAATTAACTCTTCTTTTTAGCAGATATAACTTACCCATGTAGCATAAAGAGTATCATTTTAACATAACTCAAAGATGCTATTATACTAAGCATATAAAAAAGGGTCATGACATTTACATTAGCATATTATAACAAAACTAGAATCTGGTTATCATTCCCTAACAAAGAAACAAGACCAATATCATTAGATAACCAAATAACACATACGTGATATTCCAAACATAAAAAAAAACAAAAAAGAAACATAAACACATTCAACTCCATGGTACAACACTAAAGATCCAAAACACGAAAAACAGATTAAAACAAAAAACAACCATCCACAACCGTATGATCTGAATCCGAACGTGTCGAGTACCGAAATTCAATTTATTTCACCAAATATAAAGCTGAACGACCCATATTAAAGAACAATTTAATTTATTTCACCAAATATAGATCCATCTATTATTAAGATTATCAACACATCAAGTTCAAATAGAAACGGTATTTTAAATAAAAAGAATGAAAACAGATCCTCAAAAGTAAATTAAATCAATAACAAAAAAGTGTTGGTACTAAAATAAACTATATAGGTGGAATACTTATCTTGTTGAATGGTATCAAGACACTTGAACGGAAATACAAAAACTCATTCGTTCTTTTCTTTTAATTTTTTTTCAAGATCTATATGAAGGGTTGGTTTTAGTGATGGTATACGGTGTTTGTGGAATTGACTGGCGGCGCTTGGAGTGGATGGTGATTTTATCTTGTTCGAAGATAAAACCAGATTTGGTGATTTTTTTTCTGGCTGAACGCTGGATCTACAGAGAGATAGAGAGGCGTCAATTGGTTTTTGGGTGGCTCTAGGTTTAGAGAGAAGTTACGTGAAAAATGAGATATATTAGTTTCTAGAAATATGTAACAGTTTTTAGAAAGAATAATAATTTTGAAATTCCTTTAATGCCCTTCCAATCAGATTTCTAGTAAAAAAAGATTTACCTTATTTACATAAATGCCATCATCCAATCTTAACCATTGATCAAATAATCTAAGGGTGTAGAAATGGTTCTGTAGGTTCTGTACAAAAAAGTGGTTCTGCAAAGAAAATGTCACTATTTATATATATACATAAATACCATTAAAAAATTATCCTAATATAAAAAAAATAATTTTTATGTTTGACATAATTTTTTGTGGCTAAATATTTATGTAATAATTAATTTTTAAAAAAATAAATAGTAAAATTCGGGTTATTTGGGTCAACTCGAGAACCGAACCGAATTCGGTTTTCGGTTCAGTTCGGTTGAATTCTAGTTCGGTTCGGTTCGGTTTTCGGGTTGACCCAAAAAAATTTAACCGAATTAACCGAACCGAACTAAACGAACAACCCGATAACCGAACCAATCAACACCCCTACTGTTTTGTATTACGTAGTAGTTTGCTTATAATTTGGACCATAATTCTTATTATATTAATGGGTTATTAGAATTATTATCAAGTAATTTTGGGACGTTGAATTATTAGAGTCTGTTTGTCAAGTTATTTATTAACTTGAATTTGTTTTGATCAATGTTTTAAAACCCGGGTTGACCTGGCCGGTTGAACCGGTTGACCCGTGAACCGGCTAGGAGACCGGGCCGGATGTGACCGGGTTTTTGCTTGTTTGTGAACCGGATTGAATCGCCGGCTTTTCGTTGACCCGAGTTGACCCGGTTTGATAAACCCGGCCGGGTCGTGACTTAAAAAAAATATATATAACAAATTTTTTTCCCATAAACATTTCTAAGTTTAATTGATAAATTGAAGTGATGATAGCTAGTTTTAGTTAAAATAGAGTCAAAACTAACTTAAAACACCAAACTAATATTTTTTTTATTATAGTCTATTACAACTTTTAATAATGAGTTAATTTTTTTTTTGCAAATCTTTGCTATAATAATATAAATATAGAACTAAAAAACTAAAGTTAATGAGTAAAGACTCAATATTTTTCATTGGTTCAATTGAACTTAAGATAATATTTGAGATCATACAACACTACATATTAAATATATGAAAAAAAAATATATATGTATAGAACCGGTTTGACCTGACGGTTCAACCGATTAAACCGGTGATCCGGTGAACCGGTCACTAAACCGGATCAACTAAAAAACCGGGTTTTAAAATATTGGTTTTGATACTTGGATAATAAAGTTGAAGTTTGAACCGTAATACTTATCAAATAAGTGGGTTATTAGAATTTGAATTTGATACTTGGAATTTGAAGATCAATATGGTGTTTGAAGACTTGGTAATAATCGGGTCATTTGGATTTTGTGCGATCGTTTGGAATTTGTTAGTTTGAAAAATTTGGATCTTTGTTTGTTGAGCTTTTGAAGTTGGTTGCCCGAATTGGATTGTATTTGTTGAAGATCGTTTGAGCCGAATTGTTTGTTTGGTTGACCGAGTTTGAATTTGTTGGTTAACGTTTGATTGTTCATTTTGAAATCATCGGCATTTGCTTTGGATCGATTTTGTTTAGAATTGCTTTTGAGAATCGGTCGTTCGTTTTGAATTAGGCTAGTTACTCTAACGATTGGAAATTGGAATTTTGAATTTGGTTTTGGAACATTTGAAGGAGTTCAAGTCACGGTGGAGATTGTTAGAAAGTAACTTAAACTTTAAGATTTGTTTGATAAATTTGGTAATTTGTGTGACTTGTCCCCACAAGTTTGTTTAGAATTTGAAAACTATCTTATGACGGTTTGTTTAGTCTATAAATAAGGATTGATAAGATTAGTTTTCTTTGTACCTTTTGAATTAGTGTTTGGTACCTTTGAATTAAAATTTTGTATTGATACATTTGAATTTAGTTTGATAATTTGAATAAAACTTCAGTTTCGTTTGTTCGATTTTAGTATTTGTTTTGTTCTTTGAATTATCAACATAACACGTAGAAGGGGCATATTATCGGCTCACCCAAGACATTCAGAAACTCAAAACCGGCCCCGTTGATGGATATAAAAAAAGATGCGCGGGATTAGAATTTGTCATATAACTTTTTTGAGAAAAATGTACTGTTGTGATTTTACTAGGTACAACGTTTCACCTCCAAAAAGGGGACATAGATGGAGTAAGATTCAAGATTTTATGTTGTGTTTTTTAGTTCAAGTGGAAATAAGGAAATTCGAGTAAATTATAAATCTTTGACTTTTCTCAAATCAAGATTTAATTATTGATTATTGTAATGTAATGACTTAATGTGCATACAATGTTAACCAAATGTTCTATTATTGGTCACATACTTTAGATTAAAGCTTTGCTTTTTGTTATAATCTGATTTATGTTATGATGTTTTGTTCGGCCATCGTTTACATAATTTCACGATGCAAGAGGTTCTTGGTTTCATTATGCGATATGTTTTGGATGAATATACGTCGCTGTTATGAAAATCGATCATTTGCAAGAAAGATATATATATGAAAATTTATTGCTTGTGTACCTGGATTTAGTCGAAATTATGTTGTTAACACACTTTTTAATTCACAAATTATTATTATGACTAGTGATCGACTACCAAAATTGCCCTACATCATGAGTTACAAGTATAAGATGTCATAATATTTCTATGGTTTGCCACACTTTCTTGTATGTTACTGATCTTTTGTGGAATCATTAATTCTAAACATTATCTTAATCAACTAATTAATGTTACTTAGATCACAAAGTTCACAATTGGCTTCAAGGTCAATGCTTGATCTCACATGTAACTCCAATTTATCTAACATATATATCCCCTCAACTCAATTTACATAAAAATGCGATGTTGGAATTTAACAATCAAGTTAACCAATTAACTCTTACGAGTACGCAGCGGATAGATCGAGTCTAGTACAAATAATTAACATACATATATAACACATTTAAGGGACACGAAAAATAAATAGGAAACATACCCTCGTAGACATCAGCAAGTATATGAAACCAAAAATGAGAAACTAGTGACTAAGTGGCCACCTCTACGAGTGCTCACACAAACACGTAAACGAGCACGCCCGGATGCTAGTCCTTACTTCACGTGTACCCAAACAACAATTGTAAACCTACTAACAACTGAAATCAATCACCAAAAGTCCCTAACTCTCCTGTACCGAAATTCAGTTTGCTAGAAATAGAGTTGCACCAATTTCGGTGCTACAGTACCACCGAAAAACACCAAACAACCCTTAAACCCGTCTCTTTCTGTTGTCACACTTGAGAAACTAATAAACCGAACCTATGACCTTGCCGGAACAACTGTGGGAACAAGTCACACTCGAATAACCCTAAAAGGAATTACCGACATTTAATGGCAAGTGAATAGGTGAACCGAAAATCAGATTATGAACCCTAAAAGGGTTTGCTTGCGTCTGATCTAAATAGAGAAGGAAGGAGAGGAGGTTTTGTGTTTTCTTGGATCTGTATGTCGTCTAAAAGTGCCAGGGAATGGGGCTTTTTATAGCTACAAGTCCCTACTTATGATAAGATTAAAACTCCTCAAGTTTGAGTCTTATCACAATACCTTGCTCCTTCTTATCTCCAAGAATGAACCTAGACACATTTCTAGATCCTTCTTTGGCCGGTTATTATGACAAGGGATTCATGGAGAATTTGTGTCTTAAACACCCCAATGTACAATCGGTTTACTTAAGAACATTTAGTGAAGTATAAAGTACTCTAAATGTTTTTCGTGTGTGCCCTCAATAGGCATCTACACCCTTAAGTAGTGATCCGAGGCTAGTCAACTCACATTATCTCAACTGTGTTATACCATACATACACGATGCTCATGACCTTAACTCTATCTCTTTAGTTTCCCGTAAATTCTATCAACTCGATTGTGTAACACGTAATCTGTCCATCTTTTGTCGCCTTAACCCGTCTGTTTAAGTATAAGATCCCCTTTTGTCGTGTCCTAAAACGCAAAGGACCTCCACGTATGGGTTTTTCCACAAATGTGCGCCTTGACACACCCGTGGATTAAGAAATCGTTGTTAAGTTCGGTTTCTTTAAAAGCACTTCATATCCTGGATTTGGGGTTGTTGGTGATGAAGATCTCGAGCTCTTGGCTAGAACCAGAGGTAAAGATTTAACGAGTTTGAGGATTCACTATTGTATTCCATATAGTTTAAAAACCATTTAGATTCCGGTTAGAAATTCAATTACGCTATACCAAATAGTAATCAAGAATCAACTTGCATTACCCTTTGGGTTCGGCCAATCAAATATTGATAATTAAGGAGAGGCGCCAAAGGTATTAATTCTACACATATCAAGTGGAGGAACAAATTCTTTGTTGAATACAAGTGTTGTGGATGCTGCTTCACATCACTTCCAATAATAGTCTTTATAACTACCATTTTCAGAAAGGTTTGGACATAGAAATAAAAGTTGTGATATCCACACATACCATAACTTGTTTGTATCTCAAGTCTAAGGATGACTTAACTAACCATTTTCGAAATTTTACTTATGACAACGGATCAACATAATGTAAACATTGAAGGTTGGGGTATCCAATACGCATCCCTTGTGAGTAACATATGAGTTTGGTGGGAACCTCATCCATATATTCAACGAATTAACCAACACTCCACATTTGCCTATGAAACAATACCTCCATATTGTTAACCGAACAATGGATATATTAGAATGATAAAATCATCAAGGATTTAAAACATGCAAATCAGGACAAACAAATGTTATATGAATGATAACAAATACCTCGTATCTTTATTCATCAGAAAATAAAATTGTCTTTACACTTCCCAATTATCCAAATGACTAATAAACACAGATTTACATGAAACTACGAGCTGGATGCATTCTTATTCATAGTAAGTTTGGAATGCTTAGGAAATGCCAACGCCTTTTGTAAACGGATCAGCTAAGTGTCATCTGTGTGAACTTTTTCTAACTTGTTTGTCTCAAATTCAATAAACTTCGCGAAGTTAGTGAACTTTGGACGGAAATGTCTAGGCACCTTTCGTGATTCCAGACTCATTAGCTTATAGCAAATTGCTCAGTATTATCACATATTATTAATGGGTTTTTCCATTGTGGGAACAAACACCGAGCCAGAAATGAATTTCTACCATACGGCTTCTTTAGAAGCATCAAAGGCAGCAATTATAACTCAGCTTTGCCAGATGAAGTAGCGAAAAATTGCTTTGCTGGCACTCTTCAGTCAACAGCACCTCCATTCAAAACGAACACATATCCAGTTGAGACTGAGGTTCATCTAGCTCGATCAGATATCCAGCATCGTGTAGCAAAGAAACCTGAGCTCTCGTTTAAGATCACTCTAAACTCAGAAACATGTCCTTAGTATTTCCTGAGATACATTTCAGATGTGTTCTAGAAGTAGTCCAGTGAAGATCACCTGGATTCTGTTGGAATCGGCTTGTTATGTTCTGAGCGAACGCAACATCAGGGCGAGTACATCTCACAGCATACATAATAGAACCCACAGCCGAAGCATATGGAACACTTTGCATGCGCTTCAACTCAGCAGGTGTAGAGGCACCTTGTGATTTACTCAATCTAAGCTTATCCTGCATGGGGATACTCCTCGTTGGGAATTTCTCCATGTGAAATACCGCTTTAAGATTTTTTCGATATAAGCACTTTGACATAAGCCAATCAACCGTCGTGATCTATCTCTGTAGATCTTGATTCCAAGAATATATGCAGCTTCACCTAAATCTTTATGGGCAAAACACTTTCCAATGTAGGATTTAACATCTTGTAAACATTGGAATGCTGTTTCCCCTGATCAATATGTCGTCGACATAAAGATTAGGAAAGTGACATTACCCAAGCTTTAGATTTACACATGGTCATCAGCATTTTGACTGAAACCAAATTTTCTTTATTTATCATCAAAACGCTTATTTCCATTTGCCTTGATGCTTGTTTAAGTCCATAAATGGAACGTTTCTGCTTGATACTCGGTTGGATATTTTGGATTGACAAACCTTTAGGTTGCTCCAGTAAACCTCTTTCATTGGGTATCATTGAGGAGGCAGTCTTGACATCATTTGCCAAATCTCATAGTATACATACATAATAGAACCCACAGCCGAGGCATATGGAACATTTTGCATGCGCTTCAATTCAGCAGGTGTTGAAGCACCTTGTGATTTACTCAATCTAAGCTTTTCTTGCATGGGGATACTTCCACTTTGGAATTCTCCATGTCGGTCTTCTTCTTGAAGAGCCACTTGCTGCCAACGGTTCTGCCATTAGGAGGAAGTTCAACCAAGTCCCAAACTTCGTTGTCTTTCATGGATTGCATTTCCACATTCATAGCATTCATCCATTTATCAGACTCAGGGTCTAACAATGTTGCTTTATAGTTAGCGGGTTTACCGAGATCCCCTAACTCATGCTCCTCAGCATCGATGTATAAGCACATACGATCTGTAGGACGTCGTGTCCTTGTGGACCTACGAATGGGAATGATATCACTTTGAGGTTCATCTATTTCTAGATCATCATCTTCATGATTTAAGCTAGTGTCTATAGAAGGATGCGTATCATCTTCTTGAATAATTTCAAGATCTTCTAGACTCCCACTTGCTTCTTGAGTTGTAAGACTATTCTCTAGGAATTCAGCATTTCGAGCAACAAGTATTTTGTTCTCAGGTGGGTAGTAGAAGGAATAACCCATTGTTTCTTTTGGGTATCCTATAAAGATACACTTAATAGAGCTGGGTTCTAGCTTGTCATGCTTGGTAAGAGTATCTCGCTTAACAAGTGCCTCACAACCCCAGACTTTTAAGTAAGACAGCTTAGGGGCTTGTCCATGCCATACTTCGTATGGTGTCTTTTCAACCTTCTTAGTTGGAACCATATTGAGAATGCGTGCAGCAGTCTCAAGAGCATAATCCCAAAAAGACTTTGGAAGAGTTGTTTGACTCATCATGGATCGAACCATATCTAGTAGGGTTCTGTTTCTCCTCTTCAACACACCATTGTGTTGTGGTGTGTAAGGAGGAGTACGATGGGCGATAAACCCATGATCCTTTAAATGATCCAAAAACTCTTGACTCATATACTCGCCTCCACGATCAGAACATAGCGATTTTATGGTCTTACCGAGCTGATTTTCTACTTCCTTTTGAAATACTTTGAAAGTTTCAAACACTTCATGTTTATGCTTTAACAAGTAAACATAACCATAACGACTAAAGTCGTCAGTGAAAGTGACGAAGTAGCTTGCTCCTTGTCTTGACATGATCTTAAATGGGCCACATACATCGGTGTGTATTAGTCCAAGTAGATCTTTGGCCCTTTCCACTTGATGTGTGTAAGGTTTTCTTGCCATCTTTCCAGACATACAAGGGACGCATTTTTCAAAAGCCCTAAGGTCAGTTGAATTGAGAAGTCCATCATGTTGCAACTTCTCAATGCGTTTCTTGCTAATGTGTCCAAGACGACAATGCCACAAGAGAGCAGAGTCCAAGTTAGACTTGGATCTTTTGTTGCTTAAAGCATATATAGAACTAACATTTGTATAAGAATCAGACAAATCAATTTCAAAGATACCATCCCGTAGGACAGCACTAAAATAAACCATGTTATTCCTAGAAACTTGAATTGAATTATCCACGAAGCGGTTAACATAACCATCATCGTACAAACGGGAAACTAAGATAATCCCTCTAGTAATAGAGGGAGCATAATGACAATTGTTCAAAACAATAACTAATCCGCTAGGGAGAGATAAATGATAGGATCCAATTGCTTCAACTTCTGCACGCTGACCATTGCCCACGTACAAGCTTAAAGCGCCTGGCTTCAGTTTCCTACTTGCCCTTAAACCATGAGTTGTATTACAGATGTGAGTTCCATAACCAGTATCATAAACCCAAGATTTATTAGGAAAAGTATATAGTTTTATAGTGAAGATACCTGAACCGCTAGCTCCTTGAGATAGCTTCTTGTTCTTCAGCAACTCGGATAAATATTAAGGACAGTTCCTCTTTCAGTGCCCTGTCTCACCACATTGATGACAGACAGAGTCCTTAACAGGATCTTCCCTCTTGGGTGGAGGGGGAATCTTAGGATTGGGAGCATAAGCGAGCTTATTCTTCCCCTTCCCTTGATTTTGTCCCCTAGCAGCCAATTAGGGTTGCGGTTTCTTATGCTTATTGTTGCCTTTCTGGACCTTACCTGCATGAATCGCATGAAGTGCAGGTGCGTTGTTTTTGGGCAGAGTTTGCTCATGGAGCTTTAGCATAGCATGCAACTCATTAATTGTCTTTAACATGCTGTGCATATTGTAATTCTGCACAAAACTGTCAAATTCCTTGCGTAGTGAGATCAAAATGAGACTCACTCCAAGGTTAAGTGACACGGGGTGTGTGAGTCCCAAACTGAACAGATCTTTGCAGCCTGCTAAGGGTGATAGCCAACTTGTATAAATACAGATTAACTATAGAGAAAACACTGACTATGAACACTTATTGTATATGCGAAATCTACACAATAGTATTAAAAAGAACAATGAAAATCTAAACTTTGATTTCTATTAATCTGTTAAAGTGATTACAGATTACTAACTATGAGATATGATTGTATGAGATGAGATATATATATATATATATATATTGAACTGATTGTTATATCTCTCTAATGCCGTAGGGTTCCTTTTATAGACCAAGGATAGGAGCTACAGGAGCAGGAGGAAGTGGCTGCTCTAGGTAATTCAACTTATCCTCAATTGATAGTACAATCCTAAGTTGTCGATACCAATTAATAAAGTTGGGTCCAGTCAGTTTTTGCTTCTCGAAGAAGCCCCTGAAGACCGTATTGTAGTTGACGAGGTTGTTCCCTTTTCTACAATTTAGAAAAAAAAAAAATGTTTAAAATATTAGTATTGTCGATAATTAAATTTAAAGAGAATTATACTACCAATTATATTACTAATTAGATAAGATCCAACTTGACCTCCCACTTATTCAGAAGGTCTGACCAACGTGTAAACAAGTAGGGCAAGAGGTAAGCGACGAGCGTTAATTGCATGGAATGCAAATCTTAGATTTATTAGGACTAATGGACATTAGTAACTATATATGTAAGTCAAAAGCATATTTGGTCTTATCTTATGCCTCGGGTCACGAGTCTGGACCAGGAAAACCACGATTAAAGTCCTCAAAACAGAACGTGCAAAAATTGACTAGATCTGACCTATGAAAAAATTCGCCATGGGTTGGCAAGGCCCTGAGGTCTGACCAGAGAGGTCAAGCCAAATGCACGTGATTCTAGGTTGGCGTGGGGGGGGGGGTAGATATGATGATTGTATGTATATAGGGGGGGGGGGGGGGGGGGTGGGGGGTGGGCGGGGGCGGGGGGGGGGAGGTGGGGTTTGGCACAGACTTAAAATTCATATAAGGGTTTTCACATAAATGTGATAAAATGGTGTACAAGAAGAATGTAAAACAACTTGTAACACTAACGTTAAGAAAAAATTTTGTTAACCTTTTGGTATAGCAATCATTTTGGCAAATGTTCAGGTAGCTCCATATAGGCGCCGTCGTTGTATCTAAAGTCTCCACCACCTCCAGCACCATGGAAACCTTAAAATGATTCTTTGTTACATTTTGAAACTTTAGTTCCTTTGCCAACTTTTATTGCTATTTTAGTTGTTAGTACATTTTTATAGGCAACTTGCAGGCATCACATGTGTTTTCTTTTATATATAAATGTATGATTCTCCAATTAAATCCAGCTTTCATGTTATCATTCAAGTGAGACATTATATAGTAGTAACATAATACAAGTTGAATGAAAGTCAACCTTAAAAAAGTCAACATAATAACTTTGTAGTACACAAAATGGAATGTGCATCCAAGAGAGACATTTGAAGCTTTTATTCTTCGTATAGCTAAAGGGGGACACACATCACCGGGCTACATTGTTCATCGATAGCTTCTGTTCAAAACCCCGGTTTCACAAATAACACATAATTGGTCACAAGGAATAAAATTATGTGTGTAATATTAGACATGTTCAATCCAAATTACTCTATAAGTATTAGTCCGGTTTTAAGAGTTTCATAAAATCTATGTTTTGCAAATATTGACTAGACGCAAGGTATATCACATATAAGCAATTAAAACAGACTAAAAATGGATTGAAAAATTGAGGAACAAACTCTTATAATGAAAGCAGTAAATCACATAATGCCTCGAGTTCTCAAAAGAGTCTTCCCCAATTGGAGAACCATAAGACTCTCACTAGGTTTTCTGCTAAAGTGCCTAGATCGCCACATACATCATATAACATGATTGCGTGAGTCTTACAGCCGAGATAAAACAAGAATAGATTAACATAGCAACTTAATTAACATTTAATTTTTAATTCATACTTCTTTTTATCATTTTTTTTTGTTTGTGTTGATTCTAGGTTGGTTATTCATTTAGTTATGGCAAGGATTGCATGTCGTTGTCATAATTTTCAATAAAAACAATAAATAATCCAATTTCATGCAGCCCTAGCGTGTTAAAATCGTATGTAATTCATAAATACTAAACTAATTGGCTCGTAATGCCACTGTTGTAATTTAACAATCAAGTTAACCAATTTAACTCTTACGAGTACGCAGCGGATAGATCGAGTCTAGTACAAATAATTAACATACAAAACACACAATAAGGAATATGTAAATTAAATAGGAACATACCCTCGTAGTCACCAGCAAATCAAAAAAACCAAGTGTATGAAACTAGTGACTAAGTGGTCACCTCTACGAGTGCTCACACAAACACGTAAACAAGCACGCCCGGATGCTAGTCCTTACTTCACGTATAACCCAAACAACAATTGTAAACCTACTAACAACTGAAATCAATCACCAAAAGTCCCTAACTCTCCTGTACCGAAATTCAGTTTGCTAGAAATAGAGTTGCACCAATTTCGGTGCTACAGTACCACCGAAAAACACCAAACAACCCTTAAACCCGTTTCTTTCTGTTGTCACACTTGAGAAACTAATAAACCGAACCTATGACCTTGCTGGAACAACTGTGGGAACAAGTCACACTCGAATAATCCTAAAAGGAATTACCGAAATTTAAAGGCAAGTGAATAGGTGAACCGAAAATCAGATTATGAACCCTAAAAGGGTTTGCTTGCTGCTGATCTAAATAGAGAAGGAAAGAGAGGAGGTTTTGTTTGTTTTCTTGGATCTGTATCTCTCCCTAAAAGTGCCAGGGAATAGGCTTTTTATAGCCTACAAGTCCCTTCTTATGATAAGATTAAAACTCCTCAAGTTTGAGTCTTATCACAATACCCTACTCCTTATCTCCAAGAATGAACCTAGACACATTTCTAGATCCTTCCTTGGCCGGTTATTATGACAAGGGATCATGAGAATTTGTGTCTTAACACCTCATGTCCAATCGGTTTACTTAAGAAACATTTCGTGAAGTATAAACGTACTCTAAATGTTTTTCGTGTGTGCCCCCAATAGGCTCACACACCTCTAGTCGTGACCGAGCTAGTCCAACTCACATAATCCAACATGCGATACATGCGTAGTGGGTATATAGAGCGAGTTACATCATCTTCAACAACTTAGAAATATGACGAAAATTTATAAAGAAAAGTGTACTTTGATGTTTTTAGTGGCAGTCGCTGGCTCCCTTTTCGTGTTCTTAACTGCTGCATGCTGGTTAGACCTTGTAAGTGATCACTAACCTTAAAAAGTGGCATGTGTACATGTAGTGCCGTTTATATGCATTGCAATTTAACTTTTCTATGATGATGAATCAAATATTGCATATATTTTGCTTGCGACGACGCAGTACACGGATATGTGATATATTTTCATAGTTTTTATGCGTACGGGTAAAGTATATCTTTTAATCGTATTTAGAATAGTGTACATATACATATTTTGAAGGTGTAAGTGCTATGGATACCAGTGAAGTTCACACTATAAGTATAGTAGGAATAATAGTACAAACTCTACACTCAAAGCTATAAGAGTTTACAATGAAGATTGAAAAAAGTAGTATGATGATTAGAAACTTTGAGATCAAATAAATTTCTAACCATGGCTACTTAGCGAAATCTTTTTTGTTGCAAGTATTTTTTTTCAGCTTTATATGCTAATCTAACTATTACTCGTATATTTGTAGTCCATGTTTTCGGGCCAATCAATCATACAATTCCAAACAAAAAAGGTTCCTTATTTCTCACTTGACTGTCTCTCATGGAATCAAACCTTGACATGTCCCAAGAACTACCCAACAACTCATAAAAACATAGGCCGTCCATCGTCCAAGACATGTCCTGATTACTTCCGTTGGATCCATGAAGATCTAGCCCACTGGAGAGAGACGGGGTCACAAGAGACATGGTTGATGGAGCAAAACCAAGTGCCCATTTCAGGCTAATAGTTCTTGATGGAAAAGCGTATGTAGAAAAATTTAGAAAGTCTATCCAAACTAGAGATTTATTCACATTATGGGGGTTCCAACAATTGTTCAGACGGTACCCTGGAAGGGTTCCTGATTTGGAACTTATGTTTGATTGCAATGATCGACCGGTGATAAAAAAAAATCGCTTTAGGGGACCTGATCCAAGGCCTCCACCACTGTTCAAGTATTGTTCTGATCGTGGGAGCTTGGATATCGTCTCACCAGATTGGTCCTTTTGGGGGTGGTAATTAATCTATCAGCTATTGAAATTCTTTTCCGTACATTATTTCGACTTAATATATGTTTTATTCTAATGAGAGAATTTAGGGGTCTGATGCATAAATCAAACTTGACCACCACCAAGGTGGCCTAGTGGCCAGTCTGTGATATCCTCATAAGAGGTCTCGGGTACAAACCCCACTATGGAAAGGGTTCAGAGATGGTTACGGGGATTCCCTTGTTAGACCGCGTATAGTGGAGTCAAATACTCGCTCTCCTGAGTAATAATAAAGAAAATCTCATCCGAATACATTTATATTTGAATTGAATGATTAATTAAATTCTATTGTGACAGGCCAGAGACAAACCAAAAGCCATGGGAAATAACATTGAAGGAGCTTAAAGAAGGAAACAAGAGAGTCAAATGGATGGACAGATTACCATATGCTTATTGGAAGGGTAACCCTGATGTGTCTCCTATTAGGGTTGACCTTAAAAAGTGCAACGTAAACTACACTTCTAATGTTGACTGGAATACTCGTTTATTTTTTCAGGTTATCATTGTTTTTTGTTATGTTTTCATTTTAGATGCTAGTAGACTATATGGAAGCTAGATATGGCAACACGGTTTGTTTTAACTCGAAACATCCACAAAAAAATACACTTGCAGACAAGATTAAAGTTATTTCGCATATATACTTAGATGGTTAATAAGAACAGGAAGTTGAAGCCAACTTAGATTGGTTGGATTAATGTAAAACATACAATGTTGTCGATGGTTTAACATTTTGTTGTTGAATGATACAGAACTGGTCGAAAGAGTCTACACACGGATTCAAGGGCTCAAACATAAAAGATCAATGTACTTACAGGTATATATTGTTGAATACAGTAAGTGTTTGACAACATTTTATTTGACAAATTTCATGGACAGGTATAAGATATACGTAGAAGGATGGGCGTGGTCAGTGAGTGAGAAATACATATTGGCGTGTGATTCACCAACGTTGTACATAACTCCACGTTACTATACTTTCTTCGCAAGGGGATTGACACCACTCAAGCATTTTTGGCCGATTCGGGACAATGACAAAGTAGATCTCTAAAATTTGCTGTTGAGTGGGGAAACAATCACACTTTCAAGGTAAAATAGCATTCATACAAACATGTGATCTTAAGGGTATGGTCATTTTCGACAATGGTGGTTTGGTACCTTTTTACACTACTCTCTTTGTATCATTGTGATGCATGAGTTTTTTTTAATACTTTTTAAGGTTTTCTGTTTTGTTTTAATCTTGTGTTTTCACAATTTTAATTGCGGTTATTATTTGACTAAAGGTGTATACAGAAAATTATTGAATCATTATTAAGGCATTAATTGACATGATTGCAACCATTACACCCATATGCATGTGATATGTGTATAAATTAGATGGCTAATTCTCAACTATTCCAAGATAACAACATGAAAAAAACACACAAGAGAGAAAAGCTCCATTTACATGTTTTTCAGCCGTCTTGTCGATCAGAAGCACTTGTTTTCCGTGATATTTCAGGCAAGTATGTCAGGTCGGCTGTAGAACAGCTTTGGACGTTGTACCCTGGGAAACAGACGGCGAATCTGTTTTAAGGGAATCGTGTTCAACACGAGCCTCGTTCTTTTACTAGTTTATGTTCAATCTGTTTTTCTATACGTTCATTACTTGTTAATTATTCGATCTACGCTATAAAGTATGCAGGTTTCCCAACAGTCTTTAAAACAGATTCTGTTTACACGAATTAAAACGCTTTTAATGTTGATATAATATTGTTAACAAGTTTTCTTATAAATTATTTCTTGTTCGAATCCTAAGATAGGTTTCGTTGAAATCAGTTTTACAAAACAGATTTAATTTCAGTTTTATAGATGATAATAATTTTCGAATCAGTTTGCGTATTTAAACCAAGCTTTGATTTAATATAAACTGATCTATTTTATTCATTGATAACCAAGACTGAGTTTCTTTGTAGCAGATCCGGTACAAGCGGATACGAGTGATTACAGTTTGTTTAACTGTTTGTGTTAATATTTCAGAATCCAATAACACTCCACTCCTCCAAGGTTGTGAACACAACCGGTGCGCCGGTTTCCAAGCAGTGGGCTTATCATGCTGAGAAACCAGAAAAATTCAATGGTCAGAATTTTAAAGATGGTGGCAACAGAAGATGGGCTTCTATTATCACCACTTAGGCCTTGCGCGGTTCTTGAAAGAAAACTGCACCTCAGGTTGAACCTCTGCGAAGGTCAATCTCTAATGCACATGGCTGTCAGCTGTGGATGCCGAAACATTAAGAATTTTTGTGACACAACTATTTTCTAAATGGTTTGGTGGACTCTTTGTACAACATGTACTGCAAGACCACGACTGCCAAAGAATAATAGGAGTCATTGGAACGCAAATACAAAACTGAGGATGATGGTATAAAGAAGTTCGTGGTAGCTCGTTTTTAGATCACAAGATGGTTGATTCAAAGAATGTGATAACTCAGGCTCAAGATCTGTAGGTTTTGCTACACGACATTCATGTTGAGGGAATGACTTTGAGTGAAACTTTTCAAGTTGCTGCTATTATTGAAAAGTTACCTCCAAGTTAGGTAGAATTTAAAAACTACCTGAAGCATAAAGCAAAAGGAGATGAGTGTTGAAGACTTGGTTGTTCGTCTTCGTATTGAAGAAGACAACAAGTTAGCTCAGAAAAACAATTATACACCTGATTCTGCCAAGGCTAATATGGTTGAGCATGCTGGGTCATCTTCAAAGTCTAATTCTAAGGGAAAAGGCAAAGGGAAGAATGCCAAGAAGATCAAAGGGAAGGCTGAGTACCTTGCTCCTAAAGCTGGAATTGTGAAACCGAAGTTCTAGGGGACTTGCTACAACTGTGACTAGCCAGGTCATCGTGCTACTAATTGCAAGATGCCGATGCCGATAAGCGGGTGAATCCACGTAGGCAATATATGGGTAGTTAGAGAATGTGGGACATTGATTGCGAGGTTGATCTGACGTGTGTGACATGATCTCTGAGGTTAAACTGGTAGGTACTACATAACAGTGGTTGGTGGATTGATACTGGGGCAACTCGTCATGTGTGCTGGCTGATAGAGTAATGTTTCATCTTTCAGAGCGGTTGACAAATGGACAGAAAGCTGTTTATGGGCAACTCTGCAATGCTGTTATCAAAGGGTGACAGGGATGGTTATTTTGAAGATGACATCCGAGAAAGAGCTCAAGTTGACTAATGTCTTGTATGTTCCGGAGATTCGCAAGAATCTTGTGTCCGGTTGGCTGTTAAACAAGTTTGGTTTTCGTTTAGTCTTTGAGTCTGATAAGTTTGTTTTGTCTAAGAATCAAATGTATGTTGGTAAGGGTTATGCAGTGAATGCTATGTTTAAACTCATGTAACTGGTGGTCAAGAATGATATCATAAAATGCTTTCTGTCTTAGTTGATGAGTATTCTAATGTGTGGCCATGGTCGTCTTGGACTGTAAATTTTAATTCGTTGCGTGTTTGATTTTAAATTTAATAGCATACCAAACTTTCATATTGATTCTAAATACAAATGTGAAACTTGTGTTGAAGCCAAACTTACAAGAACTTCTTTCAAATCGGTTAAGCGAACAACCGAACCACTTGATATGATACACACAGACATATGTGATTTGAAATCACTACCCACGAAGGGTGGCAATAAGTACTTTATCACGTTTATTGATGATTGTACCAAGTATTGCTATGTTTACTTGTGAAAAGTAAAGAATGAGCTATAGACAAGTTTTTTGTTCTATACAAAACCGAAGTTGAGAATCAACTTGGTAAGAAAATCAAGGTTGTACGAAGTGATAGAGGAGGTGAATACGTGGCTCCATTCGCCGAGCTTTGTGCGAAACATGGAATTAGACACGAGTTCACTGCTCCCTATTCACCTCAGCAAAACGGTATTGCCGAAAGGAAGAACCGTACCTTGAAAGAAAATGGTTACTGCCATGTTGATCAGTTCTGGCTTGAGCCAGGACATGTAGGGGGGAATGCCATTTCTGACGGCTACTAATCTTTATAAATATGATACCTCGTTAAAGAAAAGGAAGTGATCCTTATGATTTGGGATGGGAAGAAAAACAATTCCATATCAATAACTTACGAGTGTGAGGGCTGTTTAGCCAAGGGGTAGCTTGTGCCCAACTCACCAAGGCCCCCAAAAGATTGGACCTAAATCTATGTGGATTTGTATATTCATTGGAAGATGCTAATATAGCATGCTTTAGTTTCATTGTACATGACAAATCGAAAAATCCAGATATCCAAAAGAATACAATAATGGAATCTAGGAATGCTTCTTTCTTTGAAAATATATTTCCTTGTTTATCAAAGGGAACTGGGAGCTCATCTAGATTAGATGACAAAGTTCTCCGAGATAAGAGACAAAGAGATGATAATGATCTCCAAGATGAGAGACAAGATCAAACCGATGAAGAAGAACGAAGTTAGAACCAAGAAGAACGCATATAGGGCAAGAAACGGAGTAAATCGTTTGGACAGATTTTGTTTCTTTTATGTAGAAATTGAACCCACATTTACCGAGAAGCGTTACTTCCTCGGATGGGCAACAATGGAGAGAAGCCCATCAAAAGTTGAAATAGAAGATCTATTTTATAAAACCATTACATGGGAGCTCGTGGATTTACTTTTGGATTGTAAACCACTAGGCTATAAATGGATCTTCAAGAAGAAGATGAAAGCTGATGGTACCGTTGACAAATATAAAGCAAGAGTGGTAATCCAAGGGTTTAGACAACGTGAAGGTCTAGACTACTTTGATACTTATTCGCCGGTTACGCGAATAACCTCGATTAGAATGATAATTGTATAGCCGCTTTAAAGAAATTTTGGGAAATTCACCCAATCATGGTATGTGAAAACGTTTTTTCTGAAATGGAGATTTACGAAGGAAGAAATATATATGAACCAACCTGAGGGTTTCATAGCTCCTGGACAAGAGAGCAAAGTTTGTAGACTTGTTAAGTCATTGTATGGTTAAAAGCAAGCTCCCAAACAATGGCATCAAAAGTTTGACCACACCATGTTAGAGAGTGGATTCAAAATTAATGAAGCGGACAAGTGTGTTTACGTGAAGGACGCAAGTGCTGGATATGTAATTTTGTGTTTGTATGTCGATGATATGCTTATCGTGGGTAGCAGCGACAAGATAATTAGATCCACTAAAGACATGTTGAAATCAAAGTTTGACATGAAGGATATGGTTTGGCTGATGTGATCCTTTGATTGGAATAAAGATATACGAACTCATAATGGGCTTGTGTTTAAGATCAAGCACATTCCGTGGACCAAATTCTTAATACTCATTAATGCGGGGGAATTGGCCAAAGCTAGAACTCAATTTGACTCCAGTATGCAATCTATCTAAAAATAGTGGCTTAGGTGTTGCACAATTAGTTTATTCAAGGGATATTGCATGTTAATGTACTTGATGCAGGTACCCCGACTGACTTGCTTAGAGTTAGTAGGCTAAGTAGGTATACGAGTAATCCAAGTTATGCACATTGGAAAGCTATAACGAGGGTACTTCATTATTTGAGATACAGTCGTGATTATGGACTGCATTATGACAGGACATCCTTGCTGGTTATAGATGGCATACAAGTTATACAAATTGGATATCTGACTAATAAAGGATTCTTAGATCGACTTTAGTGGATATGTGTTTACACTAGGAGGGCGTTATATCTGGATGTCTTCCATAGCAAACTGTTATAGCTAAGTCACACGATGGATCAGTAATAGAAGGGGAATTTATCGCGCTAGATAATGCGGAGTAGAGGCGGAATGGCTACGTCAATTCGTAAGAGGAATACCAAGGTGGCATAAACACGGTAACGGGGCCATTAGTATACATTGTGACAGTAAATCGGCTAGGGAATAGAGCTAAAGTACAATGTCTAATGGAAAGTTCAGACATATCCGTCGTCGACATAACCTCGATTTACGAATCTACTCTAACTGGAGTATATCTCAATTGACTATGTGGCGTTAATGGATAACATCGGGATCCGTTTACAATAAGGGCTTAAGCACGAGAGATAGGTTAGTAAGTCGTCTTCTAAAGGAATGAGACTAAAGCCCTTGAAGGAATGAGTTTCTATGAAGGAAAACCTAACATAGTTGACTGGAGATCCCAAGATCTAGGTTCAATAGGACAACCATAATCTTGAAATGTGGGGGGAAGTCACGTTCAATGTGCGGGAGAGATACTATCTTGTAACCTCCATAGCCATTCCTATAAACAATGTTGACTTGTTGAGAGGTCAAACTTATGCTTTAATGGTTAGGATGAAATCATAAAGCTTAAAGATTCAAGTTGAAATCTGAAAGTATTGTTTCTAATGATTTCAGTTGAATATCACCTATGTCGAGATGGAGAATGTGGGGTCGCTTCGGATTGGGAATTGTGGGGGCGCAATTCCTAAGAGCTCTTGCAGAACCTGGCTAGTGCTCATGACCATAACGGGCTAGCACGACTATGAGGACTTGACAAGGTCAGGGAGAGTCGTGTGTGAGTGTGTATTGTCGTCTACATAAACAGAGGCTGAGTTCAAGGACATCACGTCTACTCAGATCTAGGAGGCTAAGTGCATCTCACAAGGGGAAAGAGGTCAATGGGTCACACCTACCTTTCTTATGCAGGACTCAACCGCCAGATATTTCACCAAAAAATTTCGAGTTGTTTTCAAACCGATTTCCATTCTTTGCTGGGGGATTGTTGGAAAAAATTTAGTGAAAAATGTGTTTTCACTAACTTTGGACATAGATAATTATTAGTAAATATAATTATTAAATGTAAGGCCAGGTCGAGCCAGTATATGTCCAAAACAGAGTTAGTGTGAATGAGATATCGAGTCTCAAAGAAGGAAAGTTGGAATGGAGGAAAATGGTTAAATGTCAGTTACGAGCTCGTTTGGTAACTGCAAATTAATGTGTCCTTAATTGACAATTAAATTGGTTGTTATGATTTGTTTCTTTTCAGATGGTTTACTATCTGTAAATTAATGGGTCATTAATTGACAATTTAATTGGCGGTTATTATTTGACTCAAAGGTTTATAACAGAATATTAAGGCATTAATTAACATTGATTGCACCATTACACCATATGCATGTGAATGTGTATAAATAGATGGCAATCTCAACTATTCCAAAGATAACAACAAGAAAAAACACACAAGAGAGAAAAGCTCCATTTACAAGTTTTCCAGCAGTCTTGTCGATCAGAAGCACTCTGTTTTCCGTGATATTTCAGGCAAGTATGTCAGGTCCGGCTGTACAACAGCTTTGGACGTTGTACCCTGGGAAACAGACGGCGAATCTGTTTTAAGGGAATCGTGTTCAACACGAGCCTCGTTCTTTTACTGCTTATGTTATCTGTTTTTCTTTACGTTCATTTACTTGTTAATTATTCGATCTACGCTATTAAAAGTATGCAGGTTTCCCAACACGTTGTACATAACTCCACGTTACTATACTTTCTTCGCAAGGGGAATGACACCACTCAAGCATTTTTGGCCGATTCGGGACAATGACAAATGTAGATCTCTAAAATTTGCTGTTGAGTGGGGAAACAATCACACTTTCAAGGTAAAATAGCATTCATACAAACATGTGATCTTAAGGGTATGGTCATTTTCGACAATGGTGGTTTGGTACCTTTACACTACTCTCTTTGTATCATTGTGATGCATGAGTTTTTTTTAATACTTTTTAAGGTTTTCTGTTTTGTTTTAATCTTGTGTTTTCAAATGAAC
Source organism: Tanacetum coccineum (assembly GCA_026074375.1). Lineage (NCBI taxonomy): Eukaryota > Viridiplantae > Streptophyta > Magnoliopsida > Asterales > Asteraceae > Tanacetum > Tanacetum coccineum. The sequence goes on from BQNB010004801.1 coordinate 58,783, forward strand.
AAACTAGGCACAAGAGATGGGTGAGGCATCAAGCCGGTTCATTCAAGAGGACGTAAAGATGGAATACGTCTATGACTACATGCTACATCTACTGACAGAATATGCTAAGCTACTAAAGTTCAAGCCTACCGTCCCTCCAAATGCAGTGGAGCTATGTTCAGAGTCGTTAGCATGCCCTGCAGACGAGAAGTTTAGGAACTTCATGACGGAGTCGCTTGTTCAGCAGCCTACGGACACTCTCCCGTGTACTATGCCTTCGCCATATGATCCATCCACTCTTAAAGATATTGTAGACAACAAAACAAGAGCTATAAAACAAATTGAAATGTGGGAAAATGAATTTTGGAAGAATCAAAACGTGAAGTAACCTCCAATTATTGAACACTTGTACTTCCATTATATATTATGGTTACAAGTATGAGATATTGCTACAAAGTCAGGCCTTTTAGGTATGCGTAGATAAATTCCTAACCCATACATGTAATGAGAGATTAATTTACGGGAATAATGTGTTTTCACTCTTACTAATTACAAGCTATGGACTATGGTTGCATATTTGAATGAAAAAGGTTTGTATAACTAGTCAGTTGGTTAATTGCCTTTATTGTTTTTTGAGAAATTCTTAAGTTATGTTTTAAAATTTGTTTACGAACTGAGACTTGATCGTTTATCACGTTTCCTCATATTATTACTCACATCACATGTATCGCACATACTGACATACGTCAGTAAAATAATTAGTTTTCTTTCACCTTAGGCAATGTGTTGTCCTTTTAACTACATAGTCTAAATGTTTCTTCATCTTCCCAAGTTTTATATCTTTTGATTTACACAATGCAACGAATAAACTTTAGAACTTAGTTTTCATGAATGTCTCTTCATTTTGCTTACCACAATTGTACTTTACGGGTGTGTTTGGCGCAGAGCGTTTAGTAGTATTTAGGAGCGGAGCGGTCAATGTTAATGTTGTGACTTTTAATGCCCGTTTGACAAGCAACAAAAAGCTTTATCTTTCTTTCGGAATGCTCGTTTTTCAACGCTCTATGAAGTAACATTTAAAAAGAGTTTTCTTGAAACATTTGAGAGGTTGTTTTAACGTTTTATGATTAATCTAAAAAACCGCCACCAGAGACCCAAAAACACGTTTTTTTTATTCAAACTCATTTGGTGACTTGACTGTGGAACATAGGACTTTAAAAAGTTGTTCCAGTGCATAAATTTCGTGTTTTAGAAATCATTTCTACTCATACGACTTGGACAAATATAAGTTGACACTTCCAAGTTCTTTTGAGAAAATTTTCTTTCAAGCTAGTATACGAAGTATATTTAATAACAAAACTAGTACGAATCAAACAACAAAACACTTTTCATATTTAATCCCCCTTCATGGGTAATTTGATACATGGATCGTACTCTATTTTAAAAACTATTTGTTTTGAAAACTAGAGCGATGTGGCTTTGATACCAATTGTGGAAACCGTAGAGGGGGGTGAATACATTTTCTCTTAAAAACTTCAAATCTTTTGTATACATTATTTTATCCCTCTCTGTCGGCGGTCCCATAAATGTATGGGGGCCGCCCAGTACATAAGGGGGCCGCCCTATTTAAAGGGACCGCCTCCAGAAGAGGTTTTCGCACTAGATTATTTGGATCAAATCACCAATCAAGTTTGACGCAATATGAGAAATGTCGATAATGGATTTCCAATAACTAGCACATATTCTACTAATATATCCACACTCACAATGTTTACTACAAAGAGCTACACAACCATGACTAACACAACAAACACAACAGTTCACACAATCATAAGCACAATGCAAGTGTAAAAGTAAAGCGATAAATGTAAAGACATAAGTAAAGAGAAAGGTAAAAGGAAATGCAAACCGACACGATGATTTATAGTGGTTCGGTCACGAAGCTCCTCTTCGCCCTACTCCACTCCTCGAGTATCCAACTCGAGAGTTACTTCACTAATCAACAAGCTCCCTTTCGGCGGAGAAAACCTTATACCAATGCTTACATTATTTTCCGACACTAAGCTAGATGTCGAGTTCTTCTTCGGGTACAACCAAACCCGTTATGTTTTATGGCCTAAACACATAAACCGCGTCGCTTACATTATTTTCCGACACTAAGCTAAATGTCGAGCCCTAATCTTAGCTAGAACCAATCTACCACTTCACCAATGTATTTTAAGGCCTAAAATACTAACCAACCCACAATCAACCCATCCAAATATATACATCATTTGGATCTACACACTACTAAAGATTGGAAGACATTGACTCGATCTATATGTAACAAATGTTACAAATGGACTAACTAGACTACATAACTTCGGATCTTGAAGATGACCGAAGTTCTTCTCTTGCACTTGAGGGAAGAAGGAAAGAGTAGAAGATTAGATCACATTTAAACAAGATTAAACAAGTTAAATGATCAAAGATTTAGAGAGATTTAGTGAGATCTAGAGAGAGAAAGAACTGAGAGAAATTCGTGTGAAAAGGTTGTAAAATCAATTGGAGATGACCCACTATTTATAGGAGCTAAAAGTTGACAGTCTGGCAACGGCGGTCCCTTATATATAAGGGGGCCGCCAGGCCTATAAGGGGGCCGCCGCCTAGACTCCGCTCCCTTTTTTGTCTTTTTGTGGGGAAGGTTGTATCTGGTATAGAAGCTTCCATTTTGGGGGGAAAACCAGATTTCAAATTTTATATTTAAATAAAACATTTCTTTTATTAAAAAGTATTTTGTGTTTATTTATTTTTGTGAAAAATACTTTTGTAGAAATGTAATGGTTAAGAAAAAAATATTTTTCTTTGATCATCCTACAAGTTTAATTTGTTTGTACATACCTTATGTGATTTACATCGGGTGCAAACAAATGTCGGTGTTGATGCAGACTTGAGACATAGAGTGTTGTTGATATGTATGCATTGATGATTTGTGATTACGAGTAACTTGCGTACTTTACGTTATGTATTACAGGTTACATGTTTGTTATCACCAAAACATAAAAAGATCGTATAGATTAAATATCATAATATTTGCACTAACAATCTCCCCCTTTTTGATGATGACAAACTATGTAAACTATAGCACATAGTAGAGTTTAAAAGTTACTCGTTTACACTCCCTTCTCCCCCTTTTGTCGAAGCAAAAAGGTATAGTGTGGATTATGGTTGGAGCATATAGGTTGGAGGTTTGTGAAGAAGACATGAGAAGAGGGTACGTGCTCCGGGTATATATGTTGGAGGAATGAGAAGAGGATAGGTGCTTCGAGTATATAGGTTTGAGGTATGAGGAGATGATGTGAGTAATAAAGGTGAAGGTGATTGTGTATTCCTGGGATAGTTTAGAAAAGGTCATGAGAGGTGAGAAGTAGGAAAGAAAAGAAGGTAGGTACATTGAGTGTATAGGTTGAAGGAATGAGGAAAAGGTAGGTGATCTAAGTATATTGGTTGGAGGAATGAGAAGACAACATGAGAAATACGGTTGAGGTGATTTTGTGTTTCTTTGATAATTTAGAGGATGTCGTGATAGATGAGAAGAAGACATGAAAAGAAAGTAGGTACTTCAAATATATAAGTTAAAAGTTATGAGAGGATGACCTTAAGGTTTATGGTGATTTTGAAGTGGAGGATGTGAAGTATTTGGAGTATGAATAAACCCTTCATCGTATTTGAAAATCCTCAATCCTATCTTCCTATAAAGGTGAGCTTGCATCATCCTAGTGAAGTCTTCTATCATCAGGGATAAACTAAATCCATGCTATTAAACCACATAGCTCCAAGCTCCCCCTTGCTTATTGCATCCCCATGATAATTACATTCCTTGTATATTGACTCTAGCGGATCCATGGATCAAATAAATTACCATCGATGCTCAAGAAGTTCGATGCAATTTAAATGAGCAAAATGCTTGCAAGTGCTCCCCCTCAGTGTATGCTCCCCCTTGTTTGGGGTACCAAGGAATCAAGATATTGTTGTGCTACAAAACAAAGTTAGTAGACAAGTACACATATACATATAGCAAAACATTAGCGGGGAACTAGACATGCACTTCTAGGTTTTATTATTCTAAAGTATGACACTTTTGAAAGAAAGTTAGAAGCTAGACACATGCAATCATTATTTAAAAAAAACAACAATCTAAATGATATAATTAAAAGACTCAAGACGTATGTTTACGGAGAAAGATTAGACCGACTTTTGATAAACGAGAATTGGATTCGTTTATTGATTGACACAAAAATATTATGAGAATGACCTTTTTAAAAGTAGACGAATGACACTTAATAATATGTCAATATATATATATATATATATATATATATATATATATATATATATATATATATATACTTTAAAAGAAAAAAAATAAGACGAGGATGGAGACGATGTGCTCTTGGATGTGAATGAAAATGATTCCATAGAGCCGAAAAGTGAGGAAGGATGAGTAAGACTAAAAAGGGAATATGTTGACAAGAGGTTGTTGAAAATGATGGATATATCATTTGCACTAACAATTATTGTGCAAGTAATCCTATAGAGACAAAGGTGGATGATTGGGAAATCAAAAGTTTGTTTGGTGTTTTGTTTGGTTGGAACATTTTGAGAAATAAAGGTTTGGATTGAAATGGTAGTTCTTTCATGGTGGAAGAATAATAAGAGACTCAACAATGTGGTGACTCAATAACACTTGAAGATTGAATATCTTCTTTATGTTCTTCACTTTCTAGAAAGTGGAAAGTTTTGTGAAGGAGTAACATTTGGATTTCGTAAAACACTTAAATATTTTGAATGAAATAATTTAGTTGTCACGAGATATAGAAGTACTTTTAATAGTAACAAGACTATTAGAAGAGGGAATATACGTTTAGAGGTGAGAAGACATGTTAGAAGTGAAAAGGAACCTTTAAGAGTGAGAGGAACCGTTAGAAGCAAAACATGCAATTTATAGAAGTAGAGACGACTATTAGCAGTAGAGCAGGAACCATTAAAAAATGAAAAGAACTATTTGAGATGAATAAAACCTTTATACGATGAAGTGAGGACCAAGATTTGAGGAGATTTATTGTGTAGTATTTTAAGGATTAGTTTTGTACTTTGTGAAAGGTAGTTAACATTTTATAGGTTTGTAAAATAATATTAGATTTGTGGTTATGTAGTGAAGAAGGATTACAGAAGAATTTTCTTAAGAAGATGACTCGTGGATGACTCCCAAGACACATTTCTCATTTCACCATGGTTGTTTTTGAAGATGTCTAGAAGTAGTAATCACGACAAAGTGAATAATAGTTTAATAAGTTTGGGTGAAGAATAGACGTCAGCTCGTAGAAAAAGAGGAGAAAGAGAGGGTGTTCGTTTTATGATTAAAAAAGGAAATGAAAGATATCACAATCCTGCTTTCGGCGGTCCCATATATATATGGGGGCCGCCTATTTTGATCAGGGGGCCGCCTGGTTTATGGGGACCGCCATCAGCAGAGATGTTGTTGAAGAAAATTTTTGAATGGAGTGACATTTTAATTTGCATTTCGCTAATTAAAAATCCTTAAAATACATCGGATGAAGTAATTAGGTTGTCACGACATGGAATGGAACATAGACTAGAATCGAGACTTAGAAGAAAAGAAGAGATCGATTTACGAAATGTGTTCCATCATTCCTAAACCTAGACGAATAAAATTTAACGATTCGCGGTTGAGGAGTAAAGAAAGAGTGTCGACATTGTTATCTTCAGACACGACCTTTTCGAATGGAGATGTTTCCTTTTGGACATAGTCCCGAAGGAAATGGTGACGTATCATCGGTATGTTTCGTACGCGAAAATAATAATAATAATAATAATAATAATAATAATAATAATAATAGAGAAGAAAACAAACGAAGATGGAGGCGATGAGCTTGACAATGTCAAGACGGATAGTGGTTAACGTACGATGAACTACACTCACAGAGTTATGTAGCTCTTCTCGAGCATTGTGAATGTTCATAGAAAATCACACGATGAGGTATAGCGGTATATCTAAAAGGTATAGTAGAGCAAAGAGATTAGCCATCTCTATGGCTGTAGAGGCGTGGTTGAGTGAGAAGGAAGAGGTGTGATCGAAAGATAAAAGAGTGTTTTAATCAAAGAGAAAGAATGTTTTCTTCGAAGAGAAAGAATGTTTTGGTCGAAGAGAAAGAATGTTTCATAGAAGAGAAATAATGTTTTCGTCAAAAAGAAAGAATGTTTTCGTCGAAGAGAAAGGAGATCATTTTAACTTATGTTGTTAAACGGCTTGAATATGAATTTTTAGATATGACCTTTACATTTGCGATCGCAAGTTAAAGATACTTGAATATCTCAGATGAAATATTTAAGTTGCCAAACCTACTTGGAAGGGTATTAGATTTGCATCTAACTTTTCCGTAACAAAGAGTGGATTATTTGGAAGAAAGAGAGATGGTGATTAAAGAAATGTGTGAAGGAAGACTCTAGAAGATTTAAGACCATTTTATGACTCTTTTGAAAATTTATATTAGTGACCCGGACGGGAAGAAAGATGTTCTAGTGTGACAAAATATATACATAGATGTATAAGACATATAGATATAAGCATGCAAGTTTATCTAAGCATGCATCAACGCAATAATCAACAAGATTAATGTGTAAGACTGTATGACATCCAAACCTTATTTTTTCATACATCAACCTAACATAGTGTAGGTGCACAATTAACATGTAAGTCATGTAAGATGACGCAAACAAAACATGATAATTTTAAATGTAATCATCATGTAAAACATGTTAGCATTTAGCATTTAGGAGCATGTATTATTTAGATAAACTAAGCGATATTTTATCTAAATTGCTAGAAAAAGGCAAACGCTTTTACAACAAACATTCATTCAATAGCTAAGCAAATAAACTTTGAGCATTAAGATAAACATGAAAGCATATAATTGCATTACATAAGATCACATTATCATCATGAAACTTCAAAGCACATATGTGAGATGCAAGTAGTCTAGATTGACTAAGAAGAAACCTAATATCTACTTGCTTAGTGTGCACTTCTAATGAGATACAAAGTTTATCGATGTAGACTATCATTTGGCATATTTAGGAGGAGTCATTTAGTCAAATTAGAGAATGAATATGAGACTGTCACTAGTGGTGCTCAATTTAGGATAAACACGACCATTTTTATGGGTTATACCACGACAACTTCACTCTTGGAAGCAATTTAACCATTAGGTCAAATTGAATTTCTAGTGCTATAGATTCTCTAGTAGTCATTCTCATGTTAGACCAAATAGAATTCCTATATTTGCCTAATGAAGTGTAGCAAAGATAAAAATTTTATTATCTTTTCATAGTGGGCCTAACATGACTCAACTAACATGCTTTAATTCCAGTTCACATAATCAAGATGTGTGGAATTCTACGATTGAATGAGAGTGAAAGCAAATTGTTGTAGGTATAAGAGAGAATGAGTCATCTAGGACCTAGGAGTATGCTAAAGAGTGACAATGTGTAATGCTCTATAATGAGAGTGTTAAAAGAATACACCTTTGCATGTCTTTTATGAAAGAAATCCAATTAAGGTTATTTACCTTAATAGATCTTGTGAATGTTTCTTTGTATAAATAATAATGATTTACTAAAGGATAGTTACATGTATGTTGGACTTTTAAGAAAGTGATTCATAAGAGGAAGATGTTTTAAATCTAATGCCATAGGGCGGATTTACCCAAACTAAAGATAATTCTAAGACAAATGATCCATCGATCTGTGGAGGTGCCAAATTTGAACAAGGATCATTTTCTTATTGTTTGGGAGATGGTGTTGACATTAGGTTATTAGGAGAATCTTATATAAGTTATGAGAGTTCTCAATTTGAGTTTTCGGAAATGACATCCAAGTCTTGCTCATCAAGTTGGAGTACTTATGAGTTTCCTGATGGAAATTTATAAGTCGTCAATCCTACTCAGAGTGTGTTAAGTTTAGCATGTATAATTTGACCATAGCTAATAACACAACATTTGAACACTTTAGACTCAATGAGACATCTTCATTGCAAGTGTGAGTTGCAATTTGATGACTAATCTTGTTGTCTTACAATCGACTTCGTGATTTCATGTAATAACCGAGGATGGTTAAACATGTAGACTCGGAAAAATATCTATGGTCATTTGATTGATATTTCCGTGATCTAGATAAATCCTAGTCTCGATTTCATGTTCATATTCCAATTTTGTAATTAGATTGAATGATGAGATTGATTATCGTTTGAATAATACTCCCTCCGTCCCATATTAAGTGTCCATTTTTGACTTTTTAAAGTCTTTTTTCTTCAACTTTGGGAATATGTTCAATTCTTCCTAGTCCTAACCTTAGATGGTTAAAGGGTTCTCATTTGGTGATAAGAAATATTATACTTATTTGGTAGAGTAAGAGAAAGTTTAAATGAGAAGAGAGTTTGAGTTTTGATATGCTTTGAACTCATTGTTTGAGCAGAGGTTAAATATGTTGTGCATTTTCTCATATTTTGGCTTTATCGAACATGTCGTAATTTTACAAGTGCAATTGCAAGGTAAATTACTGAATATTTTGAATAAACATTCAAACAGTCGTCAAATCCTACTTTTCATTATGTATTTTATGCATATATTGCAACATATTTAGACACAACTATTGGACAAGTAGGAATCAATATCACATCATCTACAATGTTGTGAGTTAGGATCCGAATGGCTATGCTTTTGTTTGGAAAGGGAATGTTGTTATTTCTTCATATCAATCGAGTTATGATTGGAGTATGTAGCTTCATGATAATATCTCTTGTTATATTTTGACTATCATCTTTTTAAAGCTAGACAAATAAAATCGATTTCTTGTACTTACTCAAAATCTTATCAATTAGTTCGTAATTGTTGCACTCCACCCTAGATAGATCTTCAAGCCTGTTAAGGTTGTAGTAGTACTTATGTAATCACAAGCAACTCTAAGAGAGACTCTAACAAATTAAACTATTGTTTACGCGGAATATAAACAACAGAGTTAAAGAAGAATTACTCAAACAATGATCCTCTATGGATCTTTTCTATAATGATGATTAACTACAATTAGCGAAACAAGTGGCAAGAATATCGCGGACCAACATGAATGTAAGCGCAACAGTATCAATTTTCCGCGGTCCAGCATGAATCAAATTCAACATGCGGATACCACGAAACTACCAGCAGGAAGTTTATACTACCAGCATGAACAAAAAGCTACCAGCAGGAACATTGAACTCACAGCAGAAACAATGTTCTACCAGCATCAATTCGAACTACTAGTATAGAGGAAGAAAAATATCAAAACCCACATTCCAAAACTTCAATCTCCACAAATACAAGCTATGAGCTGCAAAAAAACTTGGTAAAATACAAACTATACAACAATAAGCCTCCCCTTAGGCTTATGCCTCCCCTCAGAAATGGTGCTCACAGCTGTGATGGCCTTGTAAGAAGCCTTGTGTTGCTTTCCTTTGTTGCAAGCAACACAGTTGTGCTTATTAGTGAAGAGTTTGGAGGGAAGCCCATTGACTAATACATGCTTTGCCAGCTTGTTGATGTTTTTGAAATTCACATGAGCCATCCTTCTATGCCATTTTGTAGACTCATCAGAGGATGCTTTTGCCAGCAAACAGGTGATATCTCTTTCAGGTTGGATTTCAGTCATATTGAAGCTGTAGAGATTGTGCCTTCTTGGAACTCTAAGAACAACCTGATTATTCTCAGGTAGTTGGAACTCCTTTGTGAGAACAAGGCACTCTGTATCAGTGAAAAGGACTTTGTTCTTTTTATCACAAATTTGTGATACAGAGAACAAATTAAAAGTTGAAGCTTATACTTACCTCATAATATACATTCTTACATTTCAGAGTTGGAAGTCCTTATAGTGCCTTTTCCAGTGATTTTGTCATTCATCTTCCATCTTTTTTATCTCAGTTCGAGGTCAATACTTATTTGTCAAAAGCCTTTTTAATTCGGTCCAAGTGATCCTGTTGGCTTGTTCTATTCCAATAGGTTGGGCGCATGCATTCCACCAGGACAAGGCATCATCGGTCAAAGTACCAGTAGCAAATGTCACTTTGTTTTCCTCGGCACAGTTGCTACAAGAAAATACCGATTATGTCCGTTCAAACCAACGAATGATATCAACTGCTCCTTCCGTACCATTGAAGTAGAAAGGTTGACAGCTTATGAATTCTTTTTAGTTTCCTCTTTTTGATACAGGAGTTTCTCTTGGTCCAGTGTTCCTATTAGCATTGTCAGTATTTGCCATGTTAGCAGCTTGTGCTTCTAGAGCAGTGGTAATGCCATTAGTAATCAGTTGCTGAATGGCAGCTAGAGTTATGGTTGGTGCTTCAGATGTTGATGTCCTTTTGGGAGGCATTCTATCAACATAAGATAACATGAAATAAGAATAATATCACAATTTTTACAATGTTATGCTTAAGATAAAATGCTTAAAATGCAATACTTAGGATTATTCTTGAACTTTAAGCATTTTAGTAATAGTGATATTGAAATCATAAATACTAACAAAGTCAGATGCTTGTTAGTATTATTTTCTAGAGATAATCATACGCATCCGACTCATTAAGTTTCTCGGGGTCTGGTTCTTCTCCCAGTGGGAGCGATATGATCCCTAATGAGTTATCTAACTTTGCGAAGATAGATTCATCAAAGAGATAATCTGGTGATGGTGTAGTTGATCCAACTGGTGATGAAGATCTTATTGATGAAGATGAAGATACCGGAGTGGGTGATTTAGAAGTTTCAGTGTCTTTAGGTGAAATCCTCTTGGGAGGAAGGAAATCTCGAGAATCAAATATTGATGGTATAATAGTTGGTAGAGCAATAATAGTTTGAAGTGGAAGAGTAGGTAATTCATTATCAGTAGCATCATATGCTTGCATGATTTCCACAATTGGATCATCATGTAAAGGTGAGAAGACTAGTATGTCCAAAAGATATTTAGTGAAATCATTTGAAGAGTCAGGAGAGTTGTTTTCCAATGTAGCTGGGAAATAGTCAGGAAAATTTGAGGAGAAAGTTTTCTCAAAATCAGGAGTAGGATGGTTGGGGGAAGGCATTGTTCTGTTAACAATCCAATCGTAAATAACATAAGTTATTTTTATATTTTTATAGAAGAAAATATTTACAGATTCAAACTCAAATTGTCAAACGTAACGATCATCGTTTTCAGCCTCCCCGGCAGCGGCGCCAAAAATTGACTCGTCAATAATATATATATATAATATATAAGCAAACACTCAACTAATTGCCCTTTGCACAAGGAATGGTCAAAAGTTCACCAAAATAAAATATATATGTAGCCGGAAGTATGATTCCCGGGTCGTTTTGTCCCAACGAGGCTTAAATGGAAAATCGAATGACGGATTGATGATTGATGTTTGAATATGACAAAGGATATGATTGGGCACTAAACCTAATAAGCAAATGCACAAAAAGATAAGCAAGGAAAATAAGCTAGAGCAAGCACAAAGGGCTGGGAATGGTAAAAACACTTAAAATTTTTATACTAAGACACAAATAAGCTTAAATAAGCTTAAGACAAACCAAATAAGCTAGACTAACTCTAAATAAGCAAATTCAGCAAGCAATTAAGCTAAGTTAAGCAGGAGAAGCTCAGCAGTACTAACAACAGTACTAACAGAATTAACTATCAGTACTAACTTGGAGTTAGTACTGCTAGCTTAATGAACCAACAGTACTAACAGTTTAAACTACCAGTACTAACTTGAAGTTAGTACTGCTAGCTTTGAGTTAGTACTGCTAGCTTTGACAACACACAATGAAACAAGAAATAAGCAAATAGGTTAAAACAGATTTTTAACTACCCCTAATAAGCACTCAGGCATAAGAATAAGCAACTAGAATAAACTAAAATGGCAAATAAGCTAAAAAGCTACAAACTGATGATTTTCAGACATTCTCGGGGCATTTTATCCAAAAAGTTACCACCCGCAACGGAATTCAATGAATCTTGATCATTTGTGTTCAAGGCATTATAGAATGTATCGAGTTGATGTAATTCCGAAAACCCATAAGCAATAAAGAGACCACACAGTACCTAACAGTATTTAACTACAAGTACTAACTTGGAGTTAGTACTAGCTACTTTGAGTTAGTACTGCTAGCTTTAAAAACCCCAAAAATATAGAACCACAACTAACTATGGGTTAGTACTGCTTGTTCCAAACACCCCTTAAAGTTTTCAAAAATGAATTTTCTTTTTATTTTAAGCTGATTTGATCCTAGTTTGTTAAAAACAAATTATCAAATAACAAAAATAGACACTTATAAGCAGACTTCAATCAAGAAGAAACACTTAAATAAGCTGAATCAATCTAACAGTATTAACTCATAACTAACAGTACTAACTAAGAAAGTGACACAAACCATCTTTAAACTTGCAACTAAGCAAGATAAGCACTAAACATCATGATAAAGCATAAATGAACAAATATAAGTAACAAATAAGCACTAATAAGCAGTTCTACAGTAAATAAGCAAAACAAGAAAAATAAAAACTTAACAACTCCCTTGCTTAAAACATGGGGTAAAACAAAGAGTCTACAACTCTACTTTGTATAAAACAAGCTGTGGAGTCCAATCAGCCCATCTAAACTGGCTTATCATCCATAAGCTGTGGTATATTTGAGTGTGGACTTTTTTGTGACTTTACTTAAATTCTTAGTATTTGAGTCAAGCCAAATGACTTATATGATTTTATAAGACTTAAAACATGTTAAGTAGCTTTTAACAAAGGAAATATAGAGAATCAAGAATTAACTTAAAAACTCCAAATTTGCATTAAGACGAAAATTAAAGTTACAAGACTTGGAAGAGTAACATTGCATAAAAAATAAGCTAAAATTTAACTAAAAACACGATAAGAAAAACTACTAAAAAACGATCCCCACTGTTGGGTTACAATGGCCCTATTTATACTAAAAACTTTCATTCTTGGGTCTTCCAACTGTTCTTTTTTTGTGAGAGCTTCCATGGTGTTTTAGTTGTGTGAGGAGATTCCAAAACAAATCCCAGCCTTCAATTTCTTTTTGTGCTTCTTTTGAGTCAATCACAGCCATCGAAAAGCATGGAAAGTGGTGAAGGATTGCCAACATGGCAATTATAAAGCTGGGGGGAGATAGTGGAGGAAGGGGAAATGTTTTATCCAGGGTGTTAAATGTTTTGTAGGGTAAAAGGGTGGAACGACACCCGTGAGTTGTATCTGGGGTTTTGCTGGGCGGGAAAAAATGGTTTTGGGTAAGTCGGCAGCTTTGGCCCCTCAAGTTATACTTCCCCCAATTTCCAATTTTAGTCCTTGTCTTGTTATTCTTGTAATACAACTTGAGGTTTGGCAATTTTAGTCCCTCAACTTGTATTTTTTTTCACTTGGTAGACTTTTGACTTTGTCGGGGTTGACTTTCCTGACTTTGACTGACTTTGGCTTCGATTTGACTTTGTCTTTTCCATTCCGTGCTCAGTTTTGTCGTTTTTGGCTTTGTTTTTCGTCCTTTTGTTTGATATCCGTTTCCTGCACAATACAAATGCAAAACATACACATACAATGTATTTTTGGTACGTTTTTAGTCATTTAAGTCCGTTTTTTAATAGAAAAAAAAACGAAATCACAAACACAACACACTCGAATACAATACACCCCCGGTTAGCTCTTGATACCAATTGTTATAATAAGAAATCACTAGCTACACAAGAAAGATCCGGAGGTCGAGGAGGATTGAACAAATGTTTAGCCATATTATTAGAGAGAAAGGAAAAAAATGGGAAGATGTGTGTGTCTAGAGAGAGAAACAAGAACACACACTCTTTTTACAAAATGAATCCTCACCCCTCCATGGAAGTATGGAGGGGGTATATATAGGTCAAGACAAGGGACACTATACTATCTTAACAGTTATAGTCCCTGTAGTTCTTGCCTAATGAAAACTAATGTAATTCCGATATGTCACCATATTTTAAGGCTAACAATTTTAATACAACACACATCTTTTGTAAAACATTATATGTTTATAAAAAGAATATAAGTGTGTGTGTGTGTTAGAACAATGCAAGCACAAGCAAAATTTAAAAAATATATTTTCTTTTACTTAATTACCAATGTATTAATACAATCTTTTATTTTGTTTAACCAACCCGAGGTCAAACAACGCAAGATGATGAAACGATTTAGACATCTTGTTAGAAGAGAGTTAACATGTTGGAAATATTTTGGTGATGGGTTTTAAAGATGATCTTATGACTATATTTTTCAACATACTTGACACACTATTGAACCCTCAATCCCAAAAAGGTTACTAGACTAAACAATAATTTGCAAGATGTTTATGTAACATTTGTAAATTTAGCTATCTATGCCTATATGCAATGCACAAACAATTTTGCAACTTAACGCAAGAAGTCTAGCGTAATTCCTATTAGGCATAATCCGGAAAACTATTAACAAATAAAAGGTGCACATAGCATATGTGTTTAGATATATAAGTAGCTCAATTATAGGTAGCAATGTGCACTTAATAATATCTATTAGCAAAATTAAGATACAAGTAAATACACATAACCATTTAGCATGCACATAAAGATATTCGTCGTCGTTTTGTGTAATAAATACAACGATGTATACTTAGCTCGATTTTATTTGAGAATAAAAAAGTTCCTCCCCATTTTAAAAATTAATTAAGATCAATATTTTGAAAAGATAAATGTACCATTTTTCAAAGATTTATTGACTAGAAATGCTTGGCTCGAAAGAAAAAGTAAACTACAAGTTTTACGTCAAAATGAAACATAAAGTTTTGACCACTATGTATTATTTTGCATTTCTTACTAACTTAAATTTAGAATAATGACTTGGAAGAATTTTTCAATGAAACTAGACTCAATTATCTTTAAAATGGCGGGTGGCACGACTTCTACGGACTTACGGTTGATTTTATATGATTTTTCGAAGTTTGCCAAATTTTGACGAACAGACAGACGAAACCCATAAAGGTGACGGCCCCCAGATATATTTGGGGGCCACCCAAACATTTTTGGGACCGCCATCAGTGATCCCAAAACACGTTTTTTGTTCAAAATCATTTTGTAACTTAACTGTAGAACATAGGACTTTAAAAAGTTGTTCCAGCACATAAATTTCGTGTTTTAGACATCATTTCTACTCTTAGGACTTAGACAAACATAAGTTGACACTTTCAAGTTCTTTTGAGAAAATTTTCCTTCAAGCTAGTATACAAAGTATATTTAATAACAAAACTAGTACGAATCAAGCAACAAAACAATTTTCATATTTAATCCCCCTTCATGGGTAATTTGATACATGGGTCGTACTCTATTCTAAAAACCATTTGTTTTGAAAACTAGAGCGACGTGGCTCTGATACCAATTGTAGAAACCATAGAGGGTGGGTGAATACGTTTCCTTTAAAAAAATTAAGATCAAAGATAATATCACTCTCTGTCGGCGGTCCCATAAATATATGGGGGCCTCCTAGTACATCAGGGGGCCGCCCTATTTAAAGGGACCGCCTCCAGAAGAGGTTTTCAGACTAGATCATTTGTATCAAATCACCAATCAAGTTTGACGCAATATGAGAAGTGTCGATAATGGATTTACAATTACTAGCGCATATTCTACCAATATATCCACACTCACAATGTTTACTACAAAGAGCTACACAACCATGACTAACACAACATACACCACAATTTACACAATCATAAGCACGCATAATGCAAGTGTAAAAGTAAAGCGATAAATGTAATGACATAAGTAATGGAATGGTTAAAAAAAATGCAAAACGACACGATGATTTAGAGTGGTTCAGGTCACGAAGCTCCTATTCGGCCTAATCCTCGCCTAAGTGTATCACTCGAGTGTTTCTTCACTTATCAACAAGTCCTTTCGACGGAAGAAAACATTATACGAGCTTACATAATTTTCCGGACTCTAAAGCTAGATGTCGAGTCATTCTTTGTGGTACAAACAAATTACCCGGTATGGGGTTTTGGCCCATAAGATAAATAGAACAAAACCTGTTTGTTTTATGGGCTTTAAAATGATAATATACTCGCGTACGCTTATAATATTTTCCGACACTAAGCTATATCGCTATCCAATGAGTCCTTAACTTCTTTAGCTCAGAACCAATTTTTTTTTCATTTTATTTAATAATACACTACACTTTCTGTACTTTTACATGCCAACAATACTAACATACGCACAGATTCAACCCTCGAATGTACACACCATTTGCTCGGATTACACCAACTACTATAATAGATTAGGAAGACATGGACTGGGAGATTTTGGGTATCGATACAAGCCAAATGTATATCATAATGTTGTACTTAGTTACGTAGACTACTATAACTCTTTGTGATACTTGAAGCATGACCGATAGTTGCTTCTCTGCACTTTGATGCGAATTTAAGGATAGATGATTTGATCACTTGTGTAATCAAGATTAATCCATAGGTGATTTGATCAAATGATTTAGAGAGTATTTAGTGTAGATCTATAGATGAGAAATGTGAATCTGAAAGAAAATCTGCTGCAACCCAAAGTTATGAACAACTTAGTAGAGGTGACTCCACTTATTATCTGGCTGTAAATAAAAATATCAAGCCGTTCAGGAAATATGATGCTGGTCACTTATGATAATATTAGGGGGTCGATCCCGGAGTATTTTAAGGAGTGCCGCCGTGCCTATGTAAGGGACCGCTCACAGACGAACGTTCCTCTGTTTTTGTCTTTTCCTGTGGTGAACAATACTATAGTCTTGCGTATTAGATTAGTAACATGTCTGTTTTGGGGGACGAAGAAGAAACTAAGTTTGAATTTTGAAATACTCATTACACTTTATAGACACTCTTATTTATAATTCAAAATAAGTTATGTCTATTAAGGATTTTGAATAAGTGAATATTTTGTTTACATATATAAACTGATAATATTGTTAAGAGCAAAAATGTATTCTCTTCTATTTGATCACCATTGCAATTACATGATTTTATGCTTGCTTTGATACATTTAGTCCTATATGTGATTTACGTCGGGATTGTTAAACCATAATGTTATCAGTCCTTGATGCATCATTAGTAGACGTTCTGAGATTGTTTGATTGCCAATGATATGCATTCTGCTGCATTTGTGTATGAGAGTGTACTTACGCACACTTTACGTTTGTATTAGCAACGTCCATCATAGTTTGTCACATTACTATACCATAATTATGCATAGATTCGTATAGATTAAAATATCTGTAAATTTTTGAACAGAACAATATCACCATTTTGCTTTGATGACAATTATCTATAAGAAGTTTAAGAAGTTAACTCTGTTAGTACACTTACTTCTTTCTTCATACCTCCTGTATTGTCGCACGTATTGAAAGATATGATTTATATTATATAGGATTAATCGATTGCGACGCATTATACACGTTTAGTAGGTTGATTTTAAGATGAAACTACTTAATAATACGGAGTACGTTGCCTCCTGGGATGGTATGAGATAGAAGGTGAAGGTGCACTACGGGAGATATATAGGTTTGAGGTAATGAGGAGAGATATAGGCACGCAAATTAAGAATGTATATAGGCTGATATGTTTTGTTCTAACATAGTTATAAGAAAGTCATGTGAGAGATGGAGAGGTATGGCAAGAGAAGAAGTGTAGATACTTTTGAGTGTATAGGTGTGAAAGGACTGATGCACTAATGGTTAAGGTCTATCAATAGTTATATTTAAGGTTTGGAGGAAATGAGAAGACATACATGAGAAAAATATTATCAGTTGAGGTGAATTTTTGTGTTTCTTGGCTATAATTTATAGCCGATGTCGTAAATAGATAGAGAAGGCATTGAAT
The DNA here is from genome assembly GCA_026074375.1 of Tanacetum coccineum. Taxonomy (NCBI): domain Eukaryota; kingdom Viridiplantae; phylum Streptophyta; class Magnoliopsida; order Asterales; family Asteraceae; genus Tanacetum; species Tanacetum coccineum. The sequence continues at coordinate 76,745 of BQNB010004801.1, forward strand.
AGATAATGTAGGTACTTCAAATTCTATATAGTTCTTAATAAAATTGATTAGGTATGATGAGATGACCTATAGGTTTGTAGTGATAGTGATTTACTAATGTGAAGAGGTGAAATATCTTAGAGTATGTAATAAACCACTTCTATCGTATGTTGACAATCCCTAATCCTATCTTCATATATAAGGTGAGCTGCATCCATCCTATTGACAGTCTTCTATCAATTATGGGTTTAAATAATCCATGGTTTTTTCATTAAACTCAATAGCTTATGAAGCTTCCTCTGTTGCCTTATTGCAATTACCCATGATAATTACAAATCCTTGTATGATTTGTAACTCTAACGGATCCATGTATTCAAAATAACTAATACCATCGTTATTTGACATATAAAGAAAGTTCGATGCAATTTTAAATAGAGCAAAAAGCTTGCAAGTGCTTCCCACTCGGTGTATGCTCCCCCTTGTTTGTGGCAACAAGGCTATCAACCTCCCCCCCGCTCCTCCCCCCCCTCCCCGCCTCCCTCGGGCGGCCTCCCAAAAAACTAACCCCCCCTCCCTCACCCCCCGTAGACAAGTGCACATATACATATAGCAAAACATTAGCGGGAAACTAGACATGCACTTCTAGGTTTTATTATTCTAAAGTATGACACTTTTGAAAGAAAGTTAGAAGCTAAACACATGTAATCATTATTTTTTAAAAACAACAACAATCTAAATAATATAATTAAAAGACTCAAGACGTATGTTTACGGAGAAAGATTAGACCGACTTTTGATAAACGAGAATTGGATTCGTTTATTGATTGACACAAAAATATTATGAAAATGACCTTTTTAAAAATAGACGAAATGACACTTAATATCTTGCTGTTTTATTCTGTCTAAAATACTTATATATATATATATATATATATATATATATACACACACACACACACACATATACACACACACACACACACACACCACAACACACACACACACACACACACACACACATCATTATATTATTTATATTTATATAAATATATATATATATATAATTTAATTATATATTATTATATATTATATATATTATAACATATTTACATATGCAATATAAATATATAAATTATACATAATATATATATATACTAATATATATATACATATATATATATACTTATATATATATAATATATAATATAATATATATATAGAATATATATATATTATATATATATTTATATACTGTTTGTGTGTGTGTGTGTATACTATAGGTATATATATATATAATGTATTATATAATTATATATGGTATATAAATATTATATAATATATACTTTTAAGAAGTAAAAAGAAAAATAAGACGAGGATGGAGACGATGAGTCCTATGAGATGTGAAGATAATGATTTCATAGAGCCAGAAACGTGAGTGAAAAGGAATGAGTGATACTAAAGAAGGAACGTGTTGACGAGAGGTTGATAGAAAAGATTGATATATCATTTGCACTAACAATTGATGTGCATATGATCCTATCGAGACAAAGGTGGATGATTGGAATTCAAAGTTTGTTGTGTTTTGTTGGTTGACTAATGTTGAGTAATGCAAAGTGTGGGATGTGAATAAGGTAGTTCTTTCATGGTGGAAGAATAATGAGAGACTCAACAATGCTGGGACTCAATAACACTGAAGAATTGAATTTCTTCTTTATGTTCTTTACTTCTCTAGAAAGTGGCAAGGTTTAGCGAAGAAGTACATTTGACATTCGAAATTATTTAAATATTTCGATGAAAATTAATCTAAGTTAGGAGAAGATTATAGGAGGAATTTTATAATAACAAGACTTATTAAAGAAGAAGAAACGTTTAGAGTGAAGTGCAGGAAACGTCTTAGAGGATACAAGACTTATTAGAACTGAAAGAACGTTTAGAAGTGAAGAAGAAAAGTTCTGTACGATACAATAAAACGACTATTAGAGTGAAGATACTATCCAAAATGTGAGGAGAATATGAGATAAGAGAGGAACCATTTAGAAGTCGAAAAGAACCATTCGAGGTGAGAAAAGAGGTTACGAGAAGTGAGGACCAAGAGGTGAATGAGATTGTGAGTCATGCCGATTGTAAGGAATGTATTGAGAATGAGCCATTTCATTATGAAATTTTACTTGACTATTAACAACATAAGCAATGATGCTTGTGAGTGTTAGGATGTGAGGATGACCCATTGATCTATAGAGAAATATTAGGCATAGGTTTGGGTGCGGGAAAGATGTCAGCTCTTAGCAGCAGAAAAGATAGAGGGTGTGTTTGTTTAATGATTTGAAAAGAAATGACAGATATCTCAAGCCTGCTGCCGACGGTCCCAAATATATCTGGGGGCCGCCAGACCGCCAACGGGAGAGGAGTTTAGGGCTTGACTAATTTTGTAAAAGGAGTGACATTTTAATTTGCATTTCACTAATTAAAAACACTTAAAGTACTTCGGATGAAGTAGTTAAGTTGCCACGACGCATGGAATAGAAAATAGACTAGAATCGAAACTAGTAGAAAAGGAGAAAGATTTACAGAATGTGTTCTATCATTCCTAGACCTAGACAAAGATAATTTAACGATTATCGGTTGAGGGGTAAAGAAAGAATGTCGACGATGTTATCTTCAGACGCAACCTATTCGAATGGAGATGTTTCCATTTGAACATTGTACCGAGGAAATGGTGACGTTATCTTTGTTGTGTTTCATAGCGGAAAATAATTATAATAATAATAAATAATTATTAAAGAGAAAACAAAACGGAGATGAAGGCGGACAAGCTTGACAATACTACAAGACGGATGGTGGTCTTCTCGAGTATTATGAATGTTTATAAAACAATCTCATGACGAGGTATAAGGTTATCTTAAAGGTGATAGCGGAAATAGTAAAGGAAAGAGATTAGCCATCTTTTTCTTATGGTGTGTAGAGGCGAGTGGTGAGAAGGAAGAGTGTGATCGAAAGATACAAGAGTGTTTTCGTCTAAGAAGAAAGAATGTTTTCTTCGAGAGATAAGAAAATGTTTAGTCGAAGGGATATGAATTTTTCGTTGTAAGGAGAAAGAATGTGTTCGTAGAAGAGAAAGATGTTTTCATCGAAGAGAAGAGGAGTAGTACGTCTGAAAAATAGAGTGCAGTTTTAACTATGAGTTGTTTAAATAGGCTTGAATAGGGATTTTCGGATATGACCTTTAACGTTTGCGATTGCAAGTTAAAGATACTTGAATATCTCGGATGAAATATTTAAGTTGTCAAACCTACTTGGAAGGGTATTAGATTTGAATTCTAACTTTTTAGTGACAAGAGTGGATTATTTGGATGAAAGGAGAATGGTGATTAACAAATGTGTAAAGGAAGACTCTAGAAGATTTAAGACCATTTTATGACTCTTTAGAAAATTTAATTAGTGAGCTCAGGAACGCGAAGAGAAGATATTCTAGTGTGAGAAAATTATACAAATGTATAAGACATATAGATATAAGCTGAAGTTTATCAAAGCATGCATCAACACGATAATCAATAAGTTTAATGTGATAAGAATGTATGATTATCTATAACTTATATATCATACATTCTAAACCTAAACCATAGTGTAGGTGAACAATTTAACAATGTAAGTTATGTAAGATGGATGAAACAAAAAATGATAATTTAAATGTAATCTCATGTAAAATTTGTTAGCATTAGCATTTAGGAGCTACTACTGCTATTTTTAGTATAAATCTAAGTAGATTATTTTCAGATCTATAAATTGCTAGAAAAAAGGCAACGCTTTTACAACAAACATGCATTCAACTAAGCTAAGCAAATATAACATGGAGCATTAAGAATAAACATAAAAGCATATGTAAATCTGCATTACGTGGGAGCACAGTTACCATCATGAACCTTCAACAGCACTATGTGTATATGCAAGTTAGTCTAGAGATTGGCTAAGGAGAAATCTAAATTTATACTGCTTAGTGTACACTCTCAATTGAAATACAAATGTCTATCGCACCCACCTATGTAACTATATTAGGTAATATTTAGGAAGAGGCATTTAATCAAATTTGAGATTGAATATGAGGACTATCACTAGTGGTGCTCAATTCAGATATAAACTAAGACTATTTTTTACGGGTTATACCATGACCCAAACTTCACTCTTGGAAGCAATTCACACTGTTAGGTCAAATTGAATTTATAGTGCAATAATATCTCTAGGAAGTTATTACTCATGTTAGACAAACATAGAATTTTTATATTTGGCCTAATGATGTGCTAGCAAGTTAAAATTTTGTATTATCTTATCATTAATGCTAAACATGAATAAAAACTAACATGCTTTAATTCTGGTTCGCATAATCCTAATTAAAACTGTAATGGAATTCAAAGGTTAAATGATTGAGCAAAAACAAGTTGTTGTTGGTGTTAAGAGAAGGAATGAGTCATCTAGTATAGAGACGTTATGCTTAAGAGTGACAATGTGTAATGCTCTATAATGAGAGTGTTCAAAGAATGCACATTTGCATGTCTTTTAAGAAAGAAATCCAATTAAGGTTATTTACCTCAATAGATCTTGTGAATGTTTATTTGTATAATTATGATGATGATTTACTAAAGATTAGTTACATGTATGTTGAACCTTTAAGCAAGAGATTCATAAGAGGAAGATGTTTTAGAATCTAATGCAATAGGGCGAATTTACCTAAACCGAAGATGAATCTAAGAAGATGGATCTATCGATCCGTGGAGGTGCCAAATTTGGGCAAGGATCATTTTCCCACTATTTGGGAGATGGTGTTGAAATTAGGTTATTAGGAGAAGCTTATATAAACTATAAGGGTTCTTGGTTTGAGTTTTTGGAAATAAATCCATAAGATCTTGTTCATAATGGTTGGAGTACTTATGAGTTTCCGATGGAAATTCATAAGTTGTCAATCCTACTTAGAGTGTGTTAAGCTTAGCATGTATAATTTGACCATAGCTAATAACACAATATTTGAACACTTTAGACTCAATGAAACATCTTCACTGCAAGTGTGAATTGCAATTCGATGACTAATCTTATTGTCTTGCAATCGACTTCGTGATTTCATTTAATAACCAAGGATGGTTAACATGTAGACACGGAATAATATCTATGGTCATTTGATTGATATTTTTGTGATCTAGATAAATCCTAGTCTCGATTTCATGTTCGTATTCTAATTCTATAATTAGATTGAATGATGAGATTAATTATCGTTTGAATAATAAAATCTTCATATTCAAAATCTCTTACGAATACTTATTGAAAGAAGGCACAAAATTAGTTTGTGGAATATGTTCAATTCATTCCTAGCCTACTTAAAGATGGTTAAAGGGTTTTTTATGGTGAATAGAAATAGTATGCTTATTTGATATAAGTAAAGAGAAACGTTTTCGATGAGAAGAGAAATTCGATGCATTGAGTTGTGCTTTTGAATTGTTTGGAGCAAAGTTTACATATGTTGTGCATGTATAATGTTTTGGCTTTTCGGAAAACACGACTTTACACAATTTCATTGCATGGTTAAGTTATTGGTATTCGGATGAACATTCAAGTCGTTCAATCCTACTTCATTGTGTTTTTATGAATTTTTTTGCCAAATATTGGATCACAAACTAATTAGACATGTAGGTACTCCAATATGACATCATTACACACTTTGTGAGTTTTGATCCGATGCATATTCTTTATAGTCGTGAAAAGGGATGTCGTTTATATCATATCAATCGTAGTGGGATTGGTATGTGGTTTAAGGATATTATCTCTTGTTTTATTTTGTGATAATATTAAACGCTAGACCAAATAAGACATCCGATTTCTTGTCTATAATCGAAAAATTTTCAATTTTAGATTCGTTAATAACATCAATAATAGTTTGAATAATGAGTTGTTTTATATTCAAATTCTGTATTGGACCCTCACGCAAACACTATTTTAAAAGAACGACAAATAAAAGATTTCTAGTGTGTTCCACTAATCCTAAGATAGTTAAAAGTGTGAGGTTGATGATTGATGACAGTTAATTTCTTACTTCAAGATTGCATATATTTTTGCGTGTGCGAAAAACTATTTGTTGTTATGCATAGTATGCATAGTTTTTGACATTTTATTAGTATATGAATGATTTTTCTAACTATTTTAATACCAACCCACAACATCTTTTTAAAACAATATAATATTTATAAAAAAGAATATAATAATGTGTGTGTGTTAGAACTGTGCATATGCACATACGAAAAGTTTAAAAATACAATTTCTTTTACTTAATTACCAGTGTATTAATACAATCTTTTATTTTTGTTTAGCCAACACAAGGTCAACACCGCAAGATGATGAAAAGATTTAGGATATCTTGTTGGATGAGAGTTGATGTGTTGAAATATGTTAGTGACGGGACTTTTATATATGATCTTAGGACATTTTATTCCACACACTGGACAAACTGTTTAATCTCTCATTCCATAAGTGGGTTACTACAATCAAAATGATCGACACTGATGTTTATGTAACAATTGTAAATTTAGTGATATATGACACTATGTGCAATGCACAAACAATTTTGCAACTTAACGCAAGAAATCTAGCGTAATTTCTATTAGGCATAATCCAAAAACTAGTAACATACAAATAGCATACATGGCACATGTGTTTAGATATATAATTAGCTCAATTACAATTAGTAATGATTATTTATTAATATCTATTAACCAACTTGAAACAAAAGTAAACATACATAATCATCTAGCATACACATAAGGATATTCATCGTTGTTATGTGTATTAGATATAACGATGTATACTTAGCTTGATTTGATTTGAAAATAAAATAGTTCCTCCCCATTTTAAAAATTAATTAAGATCAATATTTTGAAAAGACAAATACACTATTTTTCAAAGATATATCAATTAAAAATGCTTGACTTAAAGGAAAATGTAAAATACAAGTTTTACGTTAAAACAGAACTCAAAGTTTTGACCACTATGTAGTATTTTTCATTTATGACTAATTTAAGTTTAGAATGAGTACTTGGAAGTATTTTTAAATGAAAGTGGACTCAATTATCTTCGAAATGGCGGGTGGCACGACTTCTACGGACACACTAATAAAAATAACCCGCCCTGCAGCAACGCGCGAGTACCTTGGCTTGTTTAAAATCATTGAACATTCAATGTGATTATTTAGACCCATAACTATATATTACTCGCCCATCCCACTCATTTGCAACTAACCTATGATGCTAGGATACACTCTATTACAACTCATCAATCATTTGTACGAATTTGCATGCTAATAGAATAAATATGATGAAGCGGTTCTAGCAAAAATGGCTTACGGTTAATTTTATATGATTTTTTGAAGTTTGCCAAATTCTGCTGAAACAGACAGACGCCCCCCTATAAGAGTGACGACCCCCAGATATATTTGGGGGCCGCCCTAGCATTTATGGGACCGCCACCAGAGACCCAAAAACACGTTTTTAATATAAAATCATTTGGTGACTTAATGTAGGGACGTAGGACTTCAGAAAGTCGTTTCCGCACATGAAATACGTGTTTTAGACATTATTTCTAGTCTTACGACTTAGACAAACATAAGGTAACACTTCTAAGTTCTTTTGAGAAAAATTTCCTTCAAGCTAGTATATGAAGTATATTTAATAACAAAACTAGTACGAATCAAACAACAAAATACTTTTCATATTTAATCCCCCTTCATGAGTAATTTGATACATGGATCGTACTCTATTTTAAAAACCATTTGTTTTAAAAACTAGAGCGACGTGGCTCTGATACCAATTGTGGAAACCGTAGAGGGGGGGGGGTGAATACGTTTCCTTTTAAAAACTTTAAATCTTTTGTGTCAATTATTAAATCACTCTCTGTCGGTGGTCCCATAAATATATGGGGACCGCCTAGTACATCAGGGGGGCGTCCTATTTAAAGGGACCACCTCCAGAAGAGGTTTTCGGACTAGAACATTTGTATCAAATCACCAATCAAGTTTGACGCAATATGAGAAGTGTCGATAATGGATTTACAATAACTATCACATATTCTACCAATATATTCACACTCACAATGTTTACTACAAAGAGCTACACAACCATGACTAACACAACATACATAACAATTCACACAATCATAAGCACAATGCAAGTGTAAAAGTAAAGCAATAAATGTAAAGACATAAGTAAAGAGAAAGGTAAAAGAAAATGCAAACCGACACAATGATTTATAGTGGTTCGGTCATGAAGCTCCTCTTCGCCCTACTCCACTCCTCGAGTATCCAACTCGAGAGTTACTTCACTAATCAACAAGTTTCTTTGGCGGAGAAAACCTTATACCAATGCTTACATTATTTTCCGACACTAAGCTAGATGTCGAGTCCTTCTTTGGGTACAACCAAACCCGTTATGTTTTATGGCCCAACATAACAAACCTTGTGTTTTATGGCCTAAACACATAAACCGTGTCGCTTACATTATTTTTCGACACTAAGCTAGATGTCGAGTCCTAATCTTAGCTAGAACCAATCTATCACCCATACTTGTATTTTGAGGACCGAAATACTAACCGACACAACATCAACACTTCCGGATTTATACACTATCCGGATCTACACAACTACACAAGAATGAAAGATATGGACTAGATCTATATGTAACAAATGTTACAAATGAACTAACTAGACTACATAACTTCGTATCTTGACGATGACGAAAGTTCTTCTCTTGCACTTGAGGAAAGGAGGAAAGGATAGAAGATTTGATCACATTTAAACAAGATTAACCAAGTTGAATGATCAAAGATTTAGAGAGATTTAGTGAGATCTAGAGAGAGAAAGAACTAAAAGAAAATCGTGCAAAAGGGTTATAAAAATAGTTGGAGGTGACCCACTATTTATAGGAGCTGAAAAACAGCCTGTCAGGAAACGGCGGTCCCAGATATATTAGGGGGCCGCCGGTATTTAAGGGGGCCGCCGGCCTATTTAAGGGACCGCCCCGACAGACGCTCTTGTTTTTGTCTTTTTGTGGTGACAAACTTGTCTGGTGAAAGTTTAACATGTTTTGGGGGGAAAAGAACCAGATTTTGAATTTTGAAATAATTACCACATAAAACATTTCTTTATAATTAAAAAATAATTTGTCTAATTAATTTTTGAAAAAATTATTTTGTTACATTTATAAAAATGTAAAGTTTAAGATAAAAACTTATTTCTTTGATCATCCTACAAGTTTAATGCTTGTTTGTACATACCTTATGTGATTTACGTCAGGTGTAAACCAATGTCCGTCTTGATGCATACTTGAGACGTCTAGAGATGTTGATGCATGTATGCATTGATGATTTGTGATTACGAGTAACTTGCGTACTTTACGTTACGTATTACAAGTCACATGTTTGTCATTACCAAAACATAAAGAGATCGTATAGATTAAATATCGTAATATTTGAACTAACACGAAACATATAAATTCTTAATAAGATTTAATAGCATCCTGTTGTTAAGATAATTCCAAGTTACGACATTAACATTTAATTCCTTGATAAAAGTTTCAGTTTTGAAAAATTTATTAGATGTATCATGACTTGTTTCACCAAGCTTATTTGACCCATGTGCATATGCACCATCATTGGTATTTATTATATTACCCCCTGAAGAATGTTTGATATCGATTTTATCATCATCATTTTCCTTATCCGGTTTTGAATCATCGGGATAAATTACGTTAAAAGGAAATAGATCATTAAAGTATAAAACGTTTTGTTCCTCTTCATCACATTCGGACAATGATGTTTCATTTTTCAAATCAAATTCATCGATATGCTGAGGACTCACAGTAGGTTCAGTTAAGAAATCCAGTTTAGATGTAAGAGCATTATTGTAAGCAATGGCTGGAAATTCTTTTTCAAAATCTTTGAGAAAGTCAAAATCATTGAAATAACTGACTGTAGGCTCGGGTGAAGGCATATTGACTTTATCATTATCATTTTCCGAATCCGTTATCATTGACAAAAATTATTTTATAGGAAAATGAATTTTTGTCATAAAACATCGTGTAATCTTCATCGTTGAATTCGTCAAACGGTATTCTAAAGTCATTTTTATTGTCGTTAAGAGGACATACTGTGGGTTCACAGGAGAGCGTTACTTTAGATGTTAACGCATCATTAAAGACTATAGCTGGGAATTCGGTTTCAACGGATCTGAGGTCGTGAACGTCTTCATCATACCAGATCTTACCATACTTAGCAGTTTCCCAGTTAAACACTTTCCCACGTTTTTAAGCTTTCTTCTTCGAGCCTGATGTACTCTTCCATAGTAATGTTGGGGTCGTCCATTTTAACCTGTAATGAATTTGCTAGGAAAGAAAACGATCAAATAAACTAATACGCCATATTCAGTAAACTGAATACGCCGTATTGATGATAGAGTCGAATATACTGTATTGGTTTTGAAAAAATTTATACGCTGTATCCAAGAAGATGAATACGCCGTATTGAGTATTCGACTCAAAAAGTTACAGCAGACTGTAATAATGCAAAAAAACACACAAACACACAATATGCAAAAATAGACAATGCAGAAAATTAAACACACAAAACAAACACACAAATATGCAAATTAAATCTAAGCTACACTAAACTAAAAATACTAACAAACAAGAATTAAAAAACTTCACTCCCCGACAACGACGCCAAAAACTTGATGTGTCGTTGATGACATCAAATAACATCACTTTATTATATCATTTATCCCATCTGTTTTGACCACTTTTATATAATTATTGCATTATTTGGTACTTAATTGCTTTAAAGTTGATAAATTCAGTAATTTAGGAGTGTTTTGTAAAGACAAGCTAAAAGGCACATAATTTGGACGAAGATATTTAAAGAATGCTAATTTCTGACCAATACGCCATATCCAACAAAAGAGATACAACGTATCCGCGCCAAGACTTCACAAGAAAACGCGTTTGACCAATTCCCAAAACGGCGTATCCCTTCTGTCTACATACGCCATATCAATGAAGATAACTATTCAAAGATACAGTAAATCAAGTAAATTGGGAATGATATCACTGATTGATTATAAATGTAGTGCGCACTCCAAGGAATCCAGCCCAGTACGCCATATCAACCAAGCGAGATACGGCGTATCGAGTCTTTTTCAGACACTATAAATAGAAGACTCAAAAACGAGTTTTTAGTGTGCAATATCATATTCTATATACCATACTCAATAAAGATGAATTTCAAAAAAGAAGATCAGCCACCAAGGTCAAGCATTGATCACGAATCCATAGAATACATCGTGTAATTTTTACTCTCTTAATCGTTCGATTTTCATTGTTTGATTACGCTTGTATAATTACAATGGTTGTGGGCTAATACCCTCGGGTATTAGCCATCTTAATGAAAGTTCAATGTCTGGTTTGTTTTAAAATCGATTTCTTAATTTATCGGTGATTGTTTAGTTATGTTTTATCACCTACTTACTTTGCTTTCATCGCCTGTTTGAATAGATGCGACATATCATTCATTGGATTCTAGTGATACAGACCAAGTAAATCTAGATACCGGGATAGCGTCTCCATATGTAGTTTAATTTTTAAACTGGACCAATAGGATTAAAAATTTTATTCTGTCTATTGTATTTAAATTTTGAGCTGAGTTGGGACCGGTGGTGACCCGTTGGATGTGTGTTGTGTTGGTGGTATTAATTTTATTGATTCAAGGTTTTTATCAAGTTTATATTTTGCCGACTAAACCAAAAACAACACTTTAACGGGTAGTGTACCCGATCGGTAGTAGTTTCGTGGCAAGTAGGGTGTCAAACACTTAAAGCGAGGTTAAATCTATTAATTTAATTAATATCTTGGTTATCTAATCTATGTTAATTCTATCCTATTCTAAACCTATGTCAGTCCTAGTCCTAATTCTAATGGGAAAAGGGGGTTTTCAGCCTGAGAGACTGGCACAGTTTGGTTAGTTACTACAATCAATTCAAGGCACTTTAACCCCGCGAGGCTACTTAACACAAGATAAAAGAGCGGTTCGAGCCAAAATATAAGTAGAACATTGTATTAACCATTAGTGTATCCGAATAGAAAGTTGGTTTGTTCTTTGAAGTGCATTGATTTCTTCTCTCGAGGGCATATCATTTCTTAAGACTTAGGAGTTACATCATCTAAGACTAGACACCATTATTCGGTCCAATTAAACCTTCCACATAAAGCATCCTGTATTTGATGATTATATCTATCTTAGGGTTTAAGCCAATAGTGATCTTGTTAAACCCTAGCTCAAGAGTGAGTTTTTATCCAACTTAAGCTTTATTGGTAGTTTATACAATAGTATCCACTTGTCCAACTATTCAATCAATGGATCAAGAACATGACTTGTTGAATTATTCTAGGTCATGTAGTCAACACAATCAAATAATCGCGCCAAATTTTTGGCAACTATCCAATTAACTAGTTAAGCCCGGAGCGTATCCTAGACACAGACTTAGAAGGACAATTGATTGTGATCCTATGATTCTAGATGTATAAATTACTATATGGAGAGCTATCCCAGACTCTAGATCTACTTAGTCCGTATCACTAGATCCAGTTGAATAACAGGTCGCATACAAAAGCGCATAAACAAGTATGAATTGATAAACATAAACAAGCATTCAACGATAAATCAAGAAATCGAGATAAACAAATACCAAACATTTAGATCTTCATAATAATGGCTAATACCCGAAGGTATTAGCCTTCAAACGTCATAATAAATACAAGAGAAATTATTTAGCTAAGGTAAACTAACCGAGTTAACGAATGATACCAAAAACTAAACGATTACTAAAGTATATGGAATTACACGATGTCTCCTATGGAATTGATAACGTTGCTCAACCTCTTCTGCTCTTTTTCTCCTCTGAAAATTAACTTTTATGGTTTAGGTATCGAGAATATGATTTAGCACACTTAAAACTTGTTTTTGAGTTTTCTATTTATAAGGTCTGGAAGTCGGTTCGATACGGCGTATCCAAGGATTGGATACGGCGTATTGGGGATTTCTTGGAGTAGGGACCACACTTGATATCTTCCAGAATATTCACATACTATATCTTCAATACGGCGTATTGAATTCTTCTGGATAAGGCGTATTGAGCTTTATTCCTCTATGGTCTTTGGTGAGTGCAGGCACGGATACGCCATATCTTCCTTGATAGATACAGCGTATTGTCTTCAAAATATCTTCATTTAAGCTCCAGAATGCGCGCCTTTTGCTAACATTCACCAATTACTCCATAATTACTGCAATTCTCAAATATAAAAGATTAAGTAACAATTCTTTGCAATAACTATACAAAATGGGTTAATAACATGAGATAAATGACGCTATAAAATAAACATTATTTGATGTCATCAAATATCCCCCCACTTGAATCCTACTTGTCCTCAAGTAGCCTTTAGAAGTTTATAAAAATGTATCCCTAAGGTTATTTTTCGTTTAAAGCATTTATTTGATCTATTATAAGTACACAACCAAACATCTTACGAAATAGAAAGATGTAAACACTCAAATCACTCAACTAATCTATGTGGTAACATGTAACTAATTCACTCAATTGCTCGGTCATGACGAGTATTCTATCATAAGCTTGGCATGGATACACATCTCCACCACTAAAGCCAAGGAGTAAAAAGTTTATAAAGGTAAATATGGGTTTTTGTATAGAAAGGCTTACGGTTGATCATTCTACAATCTTTCACCAGAAGTACCACTCCAACAAGGCAGCTGAAGCTCATATACATGGCCGTAACGACGGAATAGACATGTGTATTCGATCACATCCTCATTCGAATTTAACCAACAGTTAGGATGAAGAATGATATAGGGTAGGAATCTTCTAACTTTTACCAAAAGTCGTAAACCAACGAGGCTACTGAGACATGCATACATGGCTGTAACGACGGAATAGACATGCACGCTCGATCACATCCTCATTCGCGTAAAACCAGCGGCTAATGATTAGGTGAGAGGGAAGTAAATTGTTGTTAAATAAAAATCAAGAAACAAATAGATTAAGCCTAAAGTACACGTTGCTAGACACTTTTCCCGATCATTACCATGAAAAAAAAACAACAACTAAAGTTGGCGTTCCCGTAACGGTCAACTTCCCAATCATCCCAAAACTTTACATACTCTACAAGGTAAGTAACGATATCTCCACTTTGTACAATACTCTACATCATTGATTTTTGTCGCGAATCAACGAATAATCGATCCTTCGTGTAATTCCTTCGGTAGTTGCGAAACGATTATCTTCAAACTTTCTTTCTCTCTCTCTCTCTCCCTTTTTTTGTATTTTTCTCATTTTTTAAACAATACTTCAAATATCGGTGTAGTTTCACCATCTTCACGATCATAATAATTCCAGATAATTCCTTCGTTAGTTCTTCGTTCTTCGAATTTACCATTAATTATGATGGCAGTAAAATCACATGAGTTTTGACTATAATATACATTCCCATTTGCAATGGGCAAATTCTCAACCGCACCAAAGATAGAAAATGACACAAGACTCGGGAAATACAAACTTTACACTGTAAGCAACTAGCAACTGTAAATTAAACTTAATCTATCAGGGTAGTGTTAATACAAATAATGTCTAAAAACGTTATCTATATTTTTCGATCTCTCAACGTTTTGATAATAACAAAATGTAAAAACGTTTACAATAAAAATAAACGTTTACAAATTATCAAATGTAAAATTCCATTTCTAAGATTAGTGATCACTTAAGGTATGGACAAACAAAATAATTAAGCATGATTAGTGATCAAGAAAATATTTTTCTCTTAATCCTCACTTTTAATTCTACAAAAGTATTTTTGAGAAAATACTTTTACAAAATATTTTCTAATTAAAATAAAAAGTTTTATTAAAACTTAAAATTTGAAATTTAAATTTTCCCCCCAAAACGGAAGCTTCTACACCAGATACAACCTTCCCCACAAAAAGAAAAAAGGGAGCGGAGTCTAGGCGACGACCCCCTTATAGGCCTGGCGGCCCCCTTATATATAAGAGACCGCCCCTAGAGAGCCGTTGTGATTCCCTGTCTATAAATACTGCTCCATTCCCAGCAACAAAATATTTCTCTTTACACAAAATTTTTTAGTCTTTTCTTTCTCTCTCTAAACCTTATTTCTCTCACTAAAACTCTTGATCACTAACATACTTAGATCTTGTTTCAAGTGATCTAATCTCTTCTTCTCATCTCTTCCCTCCCATTCAAGTGCAAGAGAAGAACACTCGTATTCGTCAAGAAACGAAGTGTTAATTAGTGATCCTTATCCTCTTTCTTTTAAGTACCAAAACTCTATGTATTTAATCTTGTGTATTGTGACTCAGATATTTGTGTAGATCCGATAGTGTAGATCCTGTGAGTGTGTATATCTTGTGAAGTTGTAAGATTGTTCTAGCTAAGATTAAGACTCTACTTTAGCTAAGTGTCGGAAGAATAACGTAAAAGACGTGTATTACGGTATTTTTCTCCGCTAAAAGGAGTGTTGACAATAGTGAAATCCTCGAATAGGATACTCGGGGAGTAGAGTAGGCGAAGAGGTGCTTCGTAGCCGAACCAACTAAAAATACTTGGTGTCTTGGTTGGTTGTTTCTTTCTTATCCTTTTACATTATATTATTGTTATTATTTTCATTTAGATAGGTATTGCTTGTTCATATTGTGATTTGATTGAACATATAACTCGGATCTATAACATTTTTGAAAGTAAACTTTAAACCATAAAACAAAGTGTAAATATTCAACCCTTCCCACCCCCCTTCTAGTTTCCACAATTGGTATCAGGAGCAAGGTCACTCAAGATTTTTAAAATATATTGTATTTTAAAGCTTGGATCGATCTATGGATTCCGACAAATATCTAGAAGGGCAATCTATGCAAAGACCACCACTCTTTGAAAGCGATAGTTTTATTTATTGGAAAAATAGATTCGAGACATATGTTAAATCAAAAGATCTAGATCTTTGGCATGTTATTACCAATGGTGATTTTCAACCTATTGTACAAAATCCGGAAACCAAATTAGATGAGGTTATCCCTTTTGAAAAACAAACCGATGATCTCAAAAAGAGACTTGCGAAAAATAATAAAGCAAAAATGGTTATTTATAATGCTTTGCCAAGAAAAGAATATGAAAGAATTTTCATGTGTAACACGGCAAAAGAAATTTGGAAAACTTTGTTAATCACCCATCAAGGTAATAGCCAAGTCAAAGATAATAAGATCGACCTTTTGGTTCAACAATATGAACAATTCATCATTTCCGAAGACGAATCTATAGATAGTGCTTTTGCTAGATTTAATACTATTATTACTAGTCTTAAAGCTCTTGATGAAGGTTATTCTAGTAAGAACTGCGTAAGGAAGATTCTTAGAGCTCTAAATCCTAAATGGAGAGTAAAGGTTACGCCGATTGAAGAGTCGAAAGACTTAATGTCACTATCTCTTGATGAATTAAGCAAAAACCTCAAAGTTCACGAAATGATCATCAAAAAAAGATTTCGAAATAGTCAAAGCAAAAGTTGAAAGAAAATCTATTGCTTTAAAGGCTAAGAAAGAATCTTGTGATGAAGAGTGTTCAAATTCTGGCAGTGAAGATGAAGAGTACGCTATGGCGGTAAGAGACTTCAAGAAGTTCTTTAAAAAAAGAGGTAGATTCGCAAGACAACCTCGAAACGATAAAAAGGCATTCCAAAGAAGTCATGATGACAAGAACGGTAAAGCTAATAGAAAATGCTTTAGATGTGGCGACCCAAATCATCTTATTGGAGAATGTCCAAAACCACCAAAAGATAAGAACCAAAGAGCCTTTGCCGAAGGCTCTTGGAGCGATAGCTGTGAAGAAGATGATGAAAAGGCCAAAGATGAAACATGCCTTGTAGCTCACGTATCAAGTGAGGTATGTTCTGAATCATCTTACTTTAGTGATGAAAACTCATCAATTGATGATATAGCTTTAGACAATGAATATGATAAGTTATGCAAAATGAGTATAAAGATAATCACTAAAAACAAAAAAGTTAAAAGCTACTAGAAATAGTTTAGAAAATGAGCATAGAGAATTAAAAGATAAATTGTCTACACTCGAGAAAAATAAGGGAGTTGATCTCGATTGTGCAAAGTGTCATGTACTTAAAATTGAGAATGAAAAACTCAAAGATGAATCTACTAGATTAAACAAATTTAAAAAGAGTACACATTGCTTAAATGAAATGTTAAGTAATCAAAAACCCTCCAGTGATAAATTAAGTTTAGGGTTTAATTCATTTGAAACATCATCTAGTGGAACTAAGGAAATAAAATTTGTGAAAGCTCAGAAAAAGGTGTATTCTGATGGAGGTCCCATAAATATAGGCGCCCCCCTAAATGACCAGGCGGCCCCCAAAATAAATATGGGACCGCCACCAGCAACGCCTGGATATGAGAAAACTATGTCTTTTCAAAAATCCATTTTGGGTCCTAGACCAAAACACATAATTGTAAACAAGGCCAAAGTTCCTGTTGCTAGTGACAATAAAATTAAACAATTTTATAAGCCATTGTCAAAACCTGGAGTTAGATTTTCTAAACCCAATTTTAGATCAAAAACTCCACCTCCTAGAAGAGTCAATAATAATTATTCTCGTCCTAAAACACCGCAACCAAAAAGACATGTTGGTCGACAAAACCAACCTCATGGCTTTCCCGTAAGTTGGAACAACTTTCCACGTCAAAGTTACATGCCATGGGAAATGTGTCTTCCATTCTCACATCCCAACCAATTGCATCAAATGCAAGGGATGTTTGGCACTAACAACTTTGGACCCATGAGATATTGGGGACCAAATGTTTGAGTTATTGTCTTATATAAATAGATATGCCTTGGAGTCGACTTGGAGCCCGACGAATGGATCAAGGATAGCGGATGCTCTAAACATATGACGGGCAACCGAAAGCTCTTCTCCACTTACAAGGCATACAATGGAGGTAACGTCATTTTTGGTAGTAATCTTCGCGGTAACATCATTGGCAAAGGTACGATTTCTAATGACTCTCTCAAAATAGATAATGTAGAACATGTTGATAACTTAGGATTTAATTTGCTAAGTATAGGACAAATATGTGACAATAAGTGTAGAGTAACTTTCTCTGAACATGATAGTGAAATCACTAAGGACGGTAAAGTCATAGGTAGAGGTATTAGGAAGAAAGGCTTATATGTGATGAAATTAGGAAATAAGCCAAAGGATCAAATTTGTCTAACAACGATTGATGAAAATTCCACCTTGTGGCATAGGAGATTAGGACACGCAAATATGCGTCTCATTCAATCGTTGGCCTCTAAGGAATTAGTTAGAAACCTACCTAAGCTTAAGTTTGATCAACATTTTTGTGATGCTTGTAAAATGGGAAAACAAGCTCACGCTAGTCACAAAGCTAAGAATATAGTCTCAACGACTGGATGCTTAGAACTTCTCCATATGGATCTCTTCGATCCATCCGCCGTATGGAGTTACGAAGAAAACCGTTACACTTTAGTCATAGTAGATGACTACTTTAGGTATACTTGGACTAGATTTCATAAGGATAAAACCGAAGCTTTCGATCAATTCGAAATATTTAGTAGGAAAATCCAAAACCAATTAGGTTGTTTAATAGTGTCAATAAGAACCGACCACGGTAGAGAATTTGACAATGAAGTGCAATTTGGAGAATTTTGTAATGTCAACAGTATTACACATAACTTCTCGGCTCCACGCACTCGTCAATCAAATGGCGTGGTCGAAAGGAAAAAAAAGACACTTCAAGAAATGAGTAGGACTATGTTGAATGAGCAATCATTACCACAAAAGTTTTGGTGTAACGCTGTAGATACTTCAACATACATTCTCAACCGAATTCTCATTAGAGCCATTCTAGGAAAAACACCTTATGAACTCTTAAGAGGTAGAAAACCTACGCTAGATTATTTTAGAGTGTTTGGAAGCAAGTGCTTCATTTTGAACACAAAAGACTACCTTACCAAGTTTGACCCAAAGTCATACGAAGGTGTCTTTTTAGGTTATTCTTAAAATAGTAAAGCCTACATCATCCTAAACAAACACACTAGGAAAGTCGAAGAATCACTTAACGTGACATTCGATGAAACTCCTCCACCCTCTAAGACATCACCCTTGGTGGATGATGACTTAGATGAAGAAGAAGCAATTAAGGTCACCGAAAAAAAAACCTAGAAAATGACATTGTGGATGAAACTTTAGAGATTGATGAAATAGTCAACATTAAGGAATCTAGGAACCATCCATTAGAAAATGTCATAGGAAACCTTAACCAAAGAACCCTTAGGTCACAAGCCCAAAACCAAAGTAACTTCTTTTGTTTTATATCAACTATAGAACCTAAGAATGTGAATGAAGCGTTAGGAGATGAAAGTTGGATAGTCGCCATGCAAGAAGAATTAAATCAATTCGTTGCTAACGACGTTTGGGAGTTAGTTCCACAACCTAGGAATATGACAATCATAGGAACTAAGTGGGTATTTAGAAATAAGTTAGACGAGAACGGTGTTGTTTCTCGAAATAAGGCTAGGCGTTGTTGTCAAGGCTATACCAACAAGAGGGCATCGATTATGATGAAACTTATGCCCCGGTTGCTAGACTTGAGTCTATTAGAATATTATTAGCTTATGCTTGTGCCTTAGATTTTAAACTATTCCAAATGGATGTAAAAAGTGCATTCCTGAACGGTTTTATCAATGAGGAGGTATACGTGGCACAACCTCCGGGATTCATTGATTTCGAAAAACCAGATCATGTTTATAAATTAAAGAAAGCTTTATATGGTCTTAAACAAGCACCCAAAGCTTGGTATGATAGATTAAAAGCTTTCCTTATTAAACATGAATATAAAATAATAAAAAAAAACGGTAGATAACTCTCTTTTTATAAGAAGGTAAAAGTTCAAATCTCATCTCCCCCCCCCCACTTAGTTCAAATATATGTCGATGACATCATATTCGGTTCGACTTGTCAAGACATGTGTGATGAATTTGCCAAAATCATGCATGACGAGTTCGAGATGAGCATGATGGGTGAACTTAACTTCTTCCTTGGATTACAAATTAAACAAATGAATGTTGGTATATTCTTTTTTCAATCTAAGTATATTAAAGGGAAAGGGCCTAAAAAATTTGGTCTAGTTGATTATAACCCAATGAACACCCCCATGTCCTCCGTTACTAAACTCTCACGAAAAGTTGAAGAGTGTGAGTCGGTGATAGTACCAATAGTATCGAGGCTTGATATGTAGTTTATTATCCTAAGGCAAGTAGGCTTGGATATCTTTTGTTTAGTGTTACCTTTGTGCCCGCTTTCAAGAGGCTCCCAAAACCTCTCACCTTGAACTGGTTAAGCGTATCTTCCAATATATTAAAGGCACTACGCACTTAGGATTATGGTATCCTAAGGGGACCGGCATAGAAACCGTAGTATATGCCGACTCTGATCATGCGAGAGATTATGTGGACCGAAAGAGCACTAGCGGTATTTGTACGTTCGTGGGATATTGTTTGACATCTTGGTTCTCGAAGAAACAAACCGCTCTTGTTATATCCACTACCGAAGCCGAATACGTAAGCGCCGGAAAGGCATGTCAACAAGCACTATGGATGAAACAAGCTCTCATCGACTACGACGTACAACTCGACGACGTTCCCATCATGTGCGACAACAAAGGCGCGATTGACCTTAGTAAAAACCCGGTGCAACATTCTCGTACCAAACACATCGAAATTCGTCACCACTTTCTTCGTGATAATGTCCAAAAAGGACATATCTTAATCAAAAAAGTGTTGTCCATCTACAATATTGCTGACATTCTTACTAATCCCCTTAAACGTGAATTGTTTAACTATCTACGTCTTTGTTTAGGAATGATGGAACACATTCCATAAACCTTATGTATCCGCTTCTCCTTCTTTTAGTTTCGATTCTAGTCTGTGTTCTATTCCGTGTCGTGACAACTTAAATACTTCATCCGAAGTACTTTAAGCACCCTTAATTCGCGAAATGCAAATTAAAACGTCACTCCTCTTCGTAAAATTTTCGTCAAAAATGAGTCCAAAACCCTTGACTGAGGGCGGCCCCCATATAGGCGGCCCCCTAATATATTTGGGACCGCCAGGAGATATGGGACCGCCATCAGTAGAACATAAAATGGAACACTTGAACAAAAATTTTCAAAACATAAAAACAAACACCCCCCTTCGTGCTGCCATTGACGAACACGACCCATTTCACTCAAAAACTCAAAATCAACCACTAAAACACGAATTGAAGATAAAATCAACATCAACAATCATTCACAACATCTTAAAGATCATCAATTGTAAGTCATTTCATCTATTTTCTTTCAATTTGAGTCTAGGGTTCATGATGAACACCAAAAATTGAAATTGGGGATTTTCCATTTTTCTTTCAATTTTGTACAATTAGAACTACTAGGATACAATGTACAACTAATATGCTTCCCGTAGACATAGGATTTGCACATATTAGTGAGTTTATAGAAAAATTGCTTTTGAACTAAAACCCCAATATTATTTTTAAATCACTCACGTTAGGAACACAATAAAATTGTGGTTATGCATTGTTAATCCAACCCAAAAATATTTTTAAACACATGCATAATGATCTCATGAACAATTTCGAGATAGTAATTAAACTATTTTTTGACTTGTTTGGAAGAGCAAAATTAAATTAAGGAGCGTTTGGATTAACTCTTAGGATGTTATTTTTAGGTCGAGTTAATCGTTACTCCACATTTATTGCATATAGGCAAACACTAGACACAAGCTTAAAACTTCAATACAAGCATAAGCAATTAAAAAATGATTTTATTTGTGTCATTTTAGGTAACAATGCCTCGAAAATCATCTGAAGACTACAAAAATACAAGACATTATATCCCTAAAATCTCACATGAATTACGTACTCCAATAAGAGAAAAAATAATGAACCTTGAAGAACGCTATATCCATGAGGGTCGGGTGGTTTCATTTTGTTGAGTTCGAATGTCTCCTTGAAATCAATGAAAAAATTTATCCTCGCTTCATACTCGAGTTCTATAGTTAATATCAAATCAATTATTCCGACGAAGGTCAAATGTTTGTCAAATTTGTGATTCAAAATCAACTCTTCTCCTACTCTCTTGAAAATTTTGCTCAAATTCTTGACATTCCTTGTGAAGGCGCGTGTGTCTTTACCGATAGATGGAGACTTGATGAGTTAGCATATGGTATCCTTCGGGATGTTACATTTCAAAACCAAAACCTCCTTCCACTGAGGACATCATTTCATCTATTCGAATTGATTGAGAAGGTCAAGTCCGTCGCATCCGTCATGAGGAAGAGATTGATGTTCTTGAATATCAAATTATCACTCGTGAAATCGTGTCAACTTTGAAGCCTTTAGAGGAAATCATCCGGGAAAACGTCTTCTGTCTGGGGGGTAATCGGGACATGTTCCCGCTTATCTTTGTTTTATGCTTTATTGTGGTGTACACTCCGAAAGATTTAATCTTGCCTATTACATGGCGAAACGAATGGAGTGGGTCACTAAGCAAGCTAGGTTAATTCTACCCTATGGTATGCTATTAACCCGTTTGTATAAATTCATCATGAATGAATATCCCGAGTTGTACAACGAGTCCTATGTCTTGTACGATCGTGTCATGAATCCTCTTACCGCTCAACTAGAGCGAAAACCCAGAATGGATCATGGCACGAGAAGAGGGCGTCCATCCACTTCCTCCTCCACCTTCGATCAACCATCCTCATCTCATCTCAACGATGATGATGATGATGGAAATGACGAAGGGACCTCACGTGCAAGCACTCCTTCCCCTATTCGTTATGTCAATTCCTTAACCAATCAAGTTCTTCAAGTTTTTCAAAACCCACCTAACATTGACCCTCACTTGGAACCATTTTACACCCGTCAAACCGAAATCATCAACCTTCAAGTACAATTACGAGATGTGCAGCGTGGTGGAGTAAGGTAAATCGGAAAAAGTCTCAGAAGGTTGTGGAGAAACATGAAGAAGTGAGCTATGAGGGAAATTACTTTGTGACATTACTATCTATATTTTTTACTAATCTATTATGCTTAGGTATTTAAACTTGTGCTACTTATTAGTAACTTATTACTTTGTATGGGAAACTTAGCTTGCCATGGATGATCTTTTGATTTTATCATCCTAAACCAATGCTTGCATGCACCTCGATAGACTCTTTACTATATACATGATATTATGCATGCTTATCCTTTGATAAAATTTGCCTACATATGCTTCCCTTATAGAACTCACGATATTTGATATTGTGAAGATTAGATAATAAGTATTAGATGATACATAATGAAATAGGATTGACTAAAAAAGTGAGATTTAGAATTTTTTTATAGCATATCAGGAAATTCTGGAAAAAGTTTCCTGTCTCCAGAAAATGCCCCCCTAAAATACTGGGCGGCCCCCTAATTATATAGGTGATCATGGGTATTTAGGGACCACCATCAGAGGTAAGGAATTTTCTACTGTGACCTCTAAATTTTTGTGCAGTTTGAACACTATCCCATCTAGGCCTAGCTATAATTTCTGCATTTTGACAAAACTTTTTGGAATCTAAAACTTCAAACCCCATGCCTTTACTCTTCAATCTCTTTTACATCTTAAATCATGAATCTTCTCATCCCTTCACCACCACACCTCAAACTTCCATGGATACACAGCATCTTTCCCATGGTTCAAGAAATTTCAATACTAACAATCATACCACCAAAGCAACTATTTGTTGACCTAACTAGTGACAATGAAAACCTCTCCACACCATCTCCCACAACAACCTCTTCTTCTCCAATCCTAAAATGCACTATCCAAAAAAACCACATAAACCCAAGAAACCACCTCAAGTCATGAAAACACCTCATCTTCCTTTCAATCAAAGCTACAAGTATCACCACCTCCTACAAATGAACCAACCTCTTCTCAACCTCAAAATCCTTTTCTTCAAAACTTAATGGATGTTCCTACTATACCATCTAATCCTCAACCTCTCCAAAGCATTCCTTCATTGGATATCACTCTATCACTATCACCAATCACACCTCTTGAAAATCTCTCAAGTCCATCTTCACCATCACCACCACCACCTCAACCTCCTATCATGGGACATCCACTCTACTACAACTATCATGACTATCATGGATCAACTTGTATTTGTTGCTTCCACAACCGTAACCTCCATTTGAACCTTCGAGATGAGATGAACATTATGTTTGCTCATCTTGAGTATCTCCTAACCACCGCCTTCACAACTTATTTTCCACCTCAACCATAGACCTTTTTCAAATGGCCTAATAATGGATGACCCAAATACATTTTGTTTAAAAGTCATGTCTATGAATCATGAATTTTCTAGGATTAATGTATTTTTAGATTCATGTTCACCTATGCTTTAATATGTTTTGTCATATCTTATGTTGTATCATCATATATTGTCCTATATGGCTATATATGATCTTTCTAGAAATTTAAATGCACTTTATTTATGAGTTTCTAAAGTGTGGATTATACTCTTGAGATATTTGTCGTGCTATGTTGGTTTGCACTTGTACTTCTAACTTTGTTTTGTAGCAAACAAATTATCGTAAGATCGATCCCTTGGTGCCCCGAACAAGGGGGAGCTTACATCAAGGGGGAGTCTTCAATCATCGATTTCTTTCTCTCTACTACAATTCGATGATCAACCTTTTTGGATTCGACAAAAAGGGGGAGAAATGGATTTAAACTCATTAGTAATTTATAAACTTCTAATTTTATACTAAATGAGTTTATATTTTGTCATCATCAAAAAGGGAGAGATTGTTAATACAAATAATGTCTAAAAACGTTATTTATATTTTTGACCTCTTTATGTTTTGATAATAACAAAATGTAAAAAACGTTTTACGTTAAAGTAAACGTTTATATAATTATAATCGGTAAAATTTTTTTCATAAGATTGATCACTTAAGGTATGATTAAACAAAATCATTAAACAAGAGTAGTGATCATGAAAATATTTTTTAAACCTTACATTTCTACAAAAGTGTTATTTACAAAAATATATACACAAAATATTTATTCATAAAAGAAATGTTTAATTAAAACAATAAATTTGAAATCAGATTTCTCCCCCCGAAATGGAAGGTTCCAAAACAGATAACACCTTCCCCACTAAAAGACAAAAAAAGGAGCGTACTCTACGGGCGGCCCCCTTATAGGCCTGGCGGCCCCCTAACATATTAGGGATCGCCGGGACCGCCATCAGAGTAACGGCTTTTTTTGTCTCCTATAAATTATAGGCCACCCCATCTGAAAAACACAACCTCTTGCCACGAATTTTCTTAGATCTACTTTTCTCTCTTCTTTCTTTCTTTCTTAAATACATATCTTGATCACTAACATATCGATCATGTTTCAAGTAATTAATTCCCTCTCCCTCCCTTCTTCTAATCAAGTGCAAGAGAAGAACAATCGTATTCATCCAGAAACCAATTGTTATCAAGTGATCTCTTTACTCCTCCTCAAGATCACAAATATTCATTATATTTTCTTTGTGGTGTTGTGTAAATTAGATTGTGTGTAGATTTAATAGTGTAAATTATGTATTTGTGTGAATTGGATTGTGTGTCAATCCAAGAGTATATATCTCGTGAGTGTGTAAAGACTTAGTGAAGTCTTAGATTGGTTCTAGCTAAGATTAGGACTCGACATCTAGATTAGTGTCGGAAAAAAAAGTAAGTGACGTGTAAACGATTTTCTCCGCCTAAAGGGAGCTTGTTGACATAGTGAAATCTCGAGTGGAGTACTCGGGGAGTGGAGTAGGAATGAAGAGGTGCTTCGTAGCCGAACCACTATAAATCTTGGTGTCTTGGTTTGATCGTTTCTTTCTCTATCTCTCTATATTGTTATTGTTTACTTAGTTCATTACATTAGATAGTTTAATTGTGATTCATATTGTTGATTGATTGACATCAAAGCATTTTATAAGTAAAGTTTTAAAACGGTCAAATTAACCTGTAAACTATTCAACCCCCCTTCTAGTTTCCTACATACTTTAACATCAATAACGGTTTTTTTTCGAATAACAAACTACAAATCACTTTATCTACTTAAGATCTATAATTCATTCACAAAAAATTCAATAAAATGGAAACAAAAGATACGATTTCTTCATGTTCAAAAACAAAAAATATGCAAGAAATAAAATATAAAATGTCAAAAGCAAAAGAGAGATGCATGGCATATTTTTGTTCTTTTCATTCACACCTTCAGGTTCTTTCTAAAGAAGACTTAAAAGGCACTCGTATCGAACATGGATTCAAACGGGCATTCATGTCACTCTTTGGTCAAGATAATGGCTCTCAACGTAGATGAACTACAAAAGTAACTTGACAAAGATGAATTTCAAGAAGATGGATCCATGGCAGCCTTTTGGGTGATCAACGTACAGTTTTAGCAATTCATCGATTCTCAGTTTACTTTGGATTATGATAGTCAAATGACAAGCAAGTATTTTGCTGAATACACTGGAATCGAAGTTAAACAATTCAAAGACACATTGCTTCAACTCATGAGTAATGTAAAGAAATCCGTAGCTGAAAGAACACGTCACAAAAGACTGTATGACAGAAGGGTGAATAAAAGACAGATGCAAAAGCAAGAGAGTAAATTTGACTTAGGAAAAGAATTAGATGGTGGTTTGGTTGTCATGGAAAGCAATGGAACAGAATTAGAAGTGCAAGATGACAGCAGCAGGTCAGGGAATGAAACAGATGCTGATGATACAGATATCAGAACTATATATGACAAAGAGCCAATGGCTGAGGTACAATTGACTGTTGAATGCAATATCTCTGCTATAGGACAACAACATACTAAGCAACCTGAAATCATTAATGAAGGTCGGGTTGACCAGTAATAACCAGACAACTGAATACTCAAAACAATCTCTTGAGTCTGAAAATATTTTACTTAAAAGACCATTTCCTAATTTTAAAAAGATTTTTCAAGAATGGAAGCACATTATATTGCTCTTGAACTTAAATATCAAAATCATGCTTTAAAATCAGGGCAACATGGTCAAATTTTGAATGAAGCAAGTAATAAAGCCAAAATGAAAAAGGAAATCGATGCTTATGAAACAATAAACATCGAATTAGAACATAGGGTGGCTACATTACTTAAGGAAAATGAGGCTTTAAAAAAGCATTACAAAGATTTGTATGATTCTATTAAAAAATGAGATCTAAGACTATAGAACAAATAACTTCTTTGCTTGCTAATAATGCTAATTTAAAGCTCAGATTCAAGAAAGGTTTTTGCAATTGCTTCTTTGAAAAATGAATTAAGGAAATTAAAAGGAAATAGTGTAGATACTAAGTTTGCTAAAACATCAGTCTTGGGGAAACCGGTTTTACAATCACTAAGAAACTAATCAGTTGTTAGAAAACCGAATGCGTTTAAATCTGAAAGGCCTCAAATGTCAAAACAATGGTTTGCCTCCCAAGTTGATGTGAATAACCATTTTTCAAGACCAGTAACTCAATACTATTTGCCTAAGAGAAGAGAATCCGTTTTTGCTAAACCTGATCATATGATTTCATCTAGCAAATCTAGGAATAGTTCTAAGAACATGCCAAGATTTAGTTCAAATGACATGGTTCATAATCACTATCTCGATGAAGCTAGGAAAAAGACACAAGAAAATAATAGGAACTCAAAAACTAGTGTGATGCCTTCAGCTAGATTTTAAAGCACTGCTAATGATAGCAAACCAAAACCTAGGAGCACTAATCACTCAACTAGGAGTTTGCCTGTATCTAAGAGTAGTTGTGTAACGATAACGGATGTGCCCATAACAGATCACTTTAAGAATTCTAATCCTTTCTCAAATTCCAAACACTTTTTTTATTCTACATGTCATAAGTGTGTCTTTAATGCAAATCATGATGCTTGTATAACAAAACTCTTGAAGGAAGTGAATTCATGTGCTAAGATTCAATCCCACAAGACTAGAAACAGTAACAAACCTGTAGATCAAAAGACTCATACTCAGAAACCTGGTAGGCAGATCATCATAGGACATAGGTTTTCTCCTAATAAGACTTCCACTGTGTATGAGAAAACATCTCCTAGATCTGATCTTAGGTGGAAACCCACGAGTAGAATTTTCAAAACTGTTGGTCTTAGGTGGGTTCCTACGGGAAAGATACTCGCTTCTTGTACAAGCAAGGATGACAGCGAACTCACACATGGTTCAAATGTATATATCCCAATATTCATGAATCCAAACAAACTCCAGATTTAAGTGCAGGTACATCACTCACTGGTCAGCAGACACAAAGAATTGATTTCTATGCGGGTACTTCATTTAATGTCAAGCAGGAAAATCTCAGAGTATGGTTGATGAAAAAGTTGATATCTCAGAAACTAGTGTCATAGTGGTTTCACAAATGATGAAATAGCAATGACATTTGAACACAACAGTTCAAGCCTCGAACCTCAATGTCAAATGATGTTTGAACAAAACGGTTCAAGCCTCGCTCCACAATGTCAACAAAAGTTCCTAAAGTAGATTGATAGTCATGATGTCAATGATAGAGTTGGAAAGTCTATTCGGTCCTTTGTTCGACGAATATTTCAATGGAGAAAATCAAGTTGTTTCAAAGTCTTCCGTTGTTACTACTGCTGATACATCCGATAAATGCCAACAACAACCAGATTCAACCTCATCTACTTCAACTCTAACAACAACTGTCACTA
>BQNB010004802.1:0-70000 GCA_026074375.1 Tanacetum coccineum
TTCAAACCTAAACCTCATGGCATATGTGAACTCAACCTCTTCTGGGTTGGTTAGTATTAGTCCGGCTCCGGAACCATCTATACAAGATGGAGCCACTTGTTAATACAAAATAGGTGTCGGGTATAGACCTGGGCTCAAATCCTGTGTTGGGTTGGGCTTCCAGATGATTTGAGCGTTGGGTTTTGTATTAGAGCAAGAGAAGTGACGATTTCCTGCACAATCATATAAAAACCGTTAGCCTTACCGTGGGGACGGACCCCACGGTTAGACTCCGACGTGAAAGTAAGTAAACATGTAGAAAGAGAAAGTATGAGAGTATAGAGTGAGAAAATCGTACTGTTCATTGTGTCAGAGGGTCCCTTTTTATAGGCGAACAAAATATTAGGGTTTCCTAATATTTCGCATGTTTCGTTAGTGGCCGGAGAGGGTCTCTTGTCAGACAAGGTACCACAATAACCATGTGTACGGACGCGTGTGCTTTCCGCGGACAGAAGTACACTAAAGTTAGGTACGCGTCCGTTTGTTGGGTCCGGGCCGTAACCAATGCAGGAGTGGGTTTAGTTTCGGCCCATGACTACTCAGCTGGGCCAAGAAGCCCACGTGTCAATGTGGCCCAAGCCCGGAGGCTTGGTATACCTATTATACGTCATCAATACATAAATGCAGAAAAGAAATCTAGCTTTGTGGTACCGGTTTATATATATTGGGTGTGTGATTGTTATGTTTGAAAGAGAGTAATGAATTGATGGGTGCGGGAGTATCGGATCGTGTCTGCTCCCAAAAGTTGCGTGTACTATTCACCTCCATTTAAAAAAAATAAAAAATATATTACAAACATTAAAATATGAAATTCTAAAAAGATGTCGGTAAGTTTGTAACATTCGTTATAAGATTTTATTATGTTTGTGTCATCCTATTTTGAAAGTGGTTTTTTAATTAACGCGTTTTTAAATTGAGAATAATTGGTTTTCAATTAGTGTAACCTTAAAGTGAAATTGATTTTAATCATTCATTACCTTTTGGTACAAAATTATGATCTTCAAGTTAAAGTCGTTGATTCTAATCACATGGGTATCAACCGCGCCTAAAGCCTGTTTTGACGCTGTTATTCTAACCGATCTTTTGGTAACCGAGGGTTATATAGGAATAGTACTTGTTTTGACGTAAAATCTCCAAGAAAAGATACATAAAAATTGCGTTTCGATTACAATAGCTTAAGCTTTTAAAATAAAATAGAAAACTTTTTTCAACACTTTTTAATACAACTCATTAGTGAGAGAAACATGTTTTATCAAAGTGTACGACACAACACATTTATGTGTCACTATTCAAATACTTCTAATAATAAATGTAACTGTATACTAGTATATATATAAAGGGTTTCATGTATACATTACACAACCCTTTTTATCCAACCCTACTTCAAGAAAGCTAGACTACTCCAAATAACACCACAAACGACATTATGGACCATGGCAGATATGGCCAATTACCAGCATTCACCTCCGGTAACAACCTACCACTCCATTTTCACACACCAATACCTTCACTTGTCTCTGAAGTGCCATTTTACTTGCATCAAGCGCGGGGCGGCGGAATAGTGGGGACACGCGGTTGGGGGGGGTTGTGGGGTGAGCGCGCGAGGATAGTGTTGTCTAGCTGTCTTGGCGGAGTAGCCCTGAGAGACAACTCCGCCGGACAGGACAGGATCATGTTTAACAACACACTATCTGATCTCACCACCCTAGAGCTAAGACGCCAGTTATTTCCAATGCCATGCCTTCCTTGACCTTCGTATTCACCTCAAACAGGATGGAATAATGGGCTTACTAGTGGTGGAATTAATCTTAACCATGGTAGTACAAGCAATTATGTCCAAAGTACTACTATAAGATGGCCAAGGCAAGAAACACTAGCTCTTCTTGAAATTAGATCTCGACTTGATCCTTGTTTCAAAGAAGCTACTTCTTCGAATCATAAAGCTCCTCTATGGGATGAAATTTCTAGGTACGTTTTTTAACGGCAATTGTATTTAATTCCTTAAGAAAGAAAACCAGCAAGAAACTAGATAATACAGAGTTGTATGTATAAGCGATACCAAAGCACTAAACCTAAACACCTCAGAAAATATTGCTTCGGATAGAGATCGAAATACTCCTTTTTTCCCCTTGAGAAGAAGCTAAAATAAACCTCTTACATGCCTTGTTATTAGTACATTGTAAATATGCATATTGTTAGCTACCAATAGTAACGAGTCCCGATTTCTGTAGTTGATCATCTAGACTTACGAATGTTTATATTTGAACCTTTTTTATTATCTTAATATTTCATATTGTTCTGTAGGATAATGAATGACGAGTATGGGTACCAAAGAAGTGGAAGAAAATGTAAAGAGAAGTTCGAGAATTTATACAAGTATTACAAGAAAACTAAAGAGGGCAAAGTTGGCAAAAACGATGGTAAACACTATCGTTTTTTTAGACAACTTGAAGCCCTATTCGGAGATCAGAATGACATCCGAGGCAATGATACAAATATGGGCGTTAATCCAAGTAGCCAATCGAACAATTCTTGTGAATCGAATGATGATGATCAGTTCGATAAGAAGGAATTGATAGATGCAATTGAGGAGTCAATTGAGTCTCATTTGACGAAACTAATGGCTAAACAAGAAGAATGGGGTGAAAAAATATTGTCTATGATTGAGCGTAGAGAGCAAGAGAGGGTTGTCATGGAGGAAGAATGGCGGAAACAAGAGGGAGCTCGATTAGATAACGAATACGAAGCCTGGGCTAGCCATGTTGCTCGTATTGAGACTCGTGACAAGTCTTTACTTGATGCTTTGCAAAATCTAATTAGGGTGAGAGCGATAGGGCCAAGTCATAGAAACATGGAGCCTATAGCAAATTTGAAAGAAAATGGGTCTTTGAGTGATCAAGAAAAATGTAAAAATTGGATAGAACCTGAGATTTCGAGCTTGATTCAAATACGAACAAACAAAGAATGCAAATTTCAGGATGCTGATCAAGAAAATGGGGAGAGACTGTGGGAGGAGGTAGCATTTGAATTATCGTTGTTGGGATACAATCGAAGTGAAAACGATTGTAAAGAAGCATGGGATAAAATCTGTCTAGATTTTAACAAAACAAAATGTGAGAAGACAGGGAAAGAAGTTTCTTCGAGAACAAGCAACACGATGAACATCAATGGTGAACATTCGTGGAAAACTATGTAACCGAGGTGGGTTGTTCTTTCCTAATTTCTAACTAGAGAAGTCCATAGGATGATCCGTTGTATAACAATGTAGAATAAAGCTAGTTGGGAAGAGATATAACTATGATTCAAATCAATAACATATTTATGAGTTGAAATAATGTATTTGTAGCAAATTGTTGTGGATCTTATATAGGTATATATACGAAGAACATGCTAGGATATATATGATACGTAGTATATATTAAGAAATTCTCCCGAACTAGTTTGGTCACTCGCACGTTTTGATCTTAGCTCAATGATCTATATATATGGCTAGAGCCTTTCAACTTTTTGTATTAAATAAAATTATTTCGGGTTTTTTGTTAATGGGGTTTCTCTTGGCGAAGTAGCAGTGTTGTAATTCAGGGTGGCGTCACGGTGTTGGTTCTATGTGTGTTTTCGTTGTTTAGTTTCGAGTCTGAGATGTTTAGAGGTGCTTTGCTGTTTTATGGACGTACATTGTAATCTTTAGTTTATTGGGAGTTTTTGCAATGAAATTTCTATGTGCCGTCGTTAACAAGGCTAATTAAGTTAGTACAACTGAACCGATGAATTAGAGTTCACCGTAGGTTTGGGAATTACATAAGTTTTAAGAAGTTGAACACCACATTCTACTAAGGACATACGTAAAACACAATTCCATATATATAGTTGCCGATAACCTGATGGACTTCATGTTTAATCGACATAATATCTTTTTAGTTGATGTTCACTTAAACCACATCCGACCCCCCATATATTCTGGATTCGGTATTGTATGTTGTCATTCTTATTACTGATCGATGTTCACTTAAAACCCTAATCTTGATACATTTCTATCTTAGGCACTGAACATTTTGTATCTTAGCTCGTGACATGGTACATAGTAATACATCTTTCATATGTTTGTTACTCTTCTAATTAAATTTATTTAGTTAAAAAACATTAAGATTAATAGATGGTAGATAGTTTTGCTATGTGCATGCATGTACGTGTACAAATCCCTAATGTTAATTAGGGATATATCTTAGTGCACATGATGCAGCTTCTTCTTCGTCAACCCGTCTAGCTAGTAATTAGCTCGTTTTCTTGTGTCTAAACCATTCTCAAACGAACTCAATAAGCATGTATAAGCGAATATGCATGACCGGTAACTTTGAGGATAGCTAGCTAGATGAAAACTCTGTATAACAATTAGTTCGGCGCAAAGAAACAATTGATTTTTATAAATTCACTAGCTTCACCTATGAGGCGCCTCATACAATACTGATTTCTATAAACTCTGTATAAGCTAATATTCATGATTTTTAGAGTGATGATGTCCTATTTTTGATGAGGCACTCAAATCAAATCATTGTGTGGTTTCTGCAGATCTTAATTTGGAAATAAATCTCGACCTCTTAGGGTTTTAGTGACTACCCCAAAACTTCTTGTAATTGTATCTCACGTTTACATAGTTCTGCTAAAAAAGATGCAATGATCCTATCTTTTCTAAGACCAAATACAACATTGATCAACTCCCTTAATGATTAAAGCCAGCAAGACCTAAATCATGCATGCAGCTTGAAATGTATGATTAACACTAGCTAGTACGAATTACCCTAGTTGTTTCAAGTTGCATTCTACTTTTATATATACATTTGACCTTTTTAAAAAATTATATGAAAGGTGATTGAATAGTAGTGGATTGGTATGCTTGTATAACCGTTAAAAGATTGTTCCAGTATGTAGTACGTAGGACGCGTTGTTTACTGTGACAATAAGATCCATCACAAAGACACGCAACATAGAATGAAAGAAAGAAAGACGATGATGTGTTGTGGGCACCCAAAAGTGCATGACTTGTCGTTTCCATTCTCCTGTTACATTATGTCTTTATCTATTTCCTCACACTTCCTCACTTTTTTCTTCCCCGTTCTATGTATAAAAGAGTCTGATACAGGTATATATAATTTAACAAGAATGATGGCGTACTTGTGAATCGGTGATGCTGGAGTATAAGTACTTTTATGTGTGAGGCTCAACTGCTCAAGATGAGGATGCATGGTTTACTTTAAAATACACGCATTTTAAACCACATTAAGGTACTTGTTACCTCGTGGGCGACTAAACCTAGGTAAAGTCTTTCAGTTGTTGAAAAAGTTGGCGAAGCCACATTAAGGTTGTTTGAACCAAAGAGAAATCGGAGTTAAAACATAAATTTTTATTATAATAACTTATTATTTACATATTAATGAAAGACAAACGAGCAACAAGCTGCGGCGTTAATCATTTTTAGATTGCAAAGCTAATCTTATGAAAAACCACATTCGTAGATTTAGACGTCATAACATTACTATTCATAACCCGTTGAACTCTATTAAGTAGCTCTACCGCCTCAGGTGCAAGGAAACCAAATGTATCAAACGCGAAAAGAATAAACACGTGTTGATTTTCAATGCATGCTTTCTCGTGTTATGTCACTTTGCATGAGGCGGTTTTCAAAGCAGCCTGACCAATTGTAAAACCCCGGCTACTCAACTCCACAAGAGGAGAAACCCAGTCAAATCCACACACGCATGTTTCCTTCCAACCCATCCAAAAAGTAAAACGTCAATCGGTCTGAGTGTGGATCTTCCGTCTGACGGATTTGTCAAAAAGTTCATAGGTGCTTCTTTCTTGGCGAAGATCCCGACACGCCTACATATGTCAAAAAGAACGTCCCTAGCCATATCGTGTCGGTACTTGAAGCCTGGGAGCTCTTTACAATGAACCGCATGTTCCCCAAAGGAATCCAAACATGCCTTGCGACAAACAGGGCATATTGCATCAACCAAAAATGGTGGAATCATGGGGCGATACTTAAGGATAGTGCGGTATATTACTGGTGACATATGTTGACCGAGCCCGTCTATAGGGATGGCTAGTTGGAAATCTTGAGCATGTGGTGCACGTAGACACTCAAAAACCGCTTTCTGTCTCACAGTCATGTCAAAGTGGATTTCCATATCCTTGACCATTTCACTAAAAAGGGCACTCACGAGTATTTGTTGGGCTTTAGATGGGGCGATGTCCTTATTAGTAAAACAACTAAAATCAAAGCTTAGAATCGTATCACGTAGATACACCAAAGCAAAAACATAATCATCATCCATACCACATATGCCACTGTCACGTAAGATATGGTCTTATAGCACCCAAGATTGGGCCCTCGAGGCCACAAAATCATAAGAATAAGCCTCTTTTGCCGAGTACAAACTCAAACCACCAAGACGAATGGGTAAAAAAACAAGCCGCCACTGTAAGTCTCCAAAGAAAGGTCCTTCACAGACCACTATATTCTCGATTGACTACGTAAACCTTTGTCAAAAAATAAGGCCGCCTCCTCCATGTGTACAGGCTGACAAGTCCTCAAACCAAAAAAGAGTTTGGAAATACCCCTACATGATCAAAGCTAAAAGAGCTCACTTTGCGGGTCATGTAACTGTGGAAGAAGATTTATCAAATCAACAGCGTTCGCGGATCTTCTTATAACCATCCCACTTATAAAATTTACGACTCTACTAACAGCTCTCCCAAGAAGCTTCACACCCAAAGATAGCCTTTGAATATCGACAGGAAATAAACCCTTACGAAGCTTCACACCATTACATGAGGGCCAAATATCTATGTTTTCTTGATATTAAGTTCAAGACCCAAACCTGGACCACTCACCTTAATAATGTCTAACACCTCTGAATCTCCAATAATGGTTCCATCATCAAGATACCAAGCATGAAGAAGAAGCTTGCAACTATCTTTGATCTTATGTACTAGCGAGTGCAATACAAGGGCAAAAAGAAAAGGTACGAACGGATCACCTTGCTGCACCTCAATGGCAGACAAGATATGTGTGTCTCCTATATACAATCTCACTGCCTGTCCATACAAGAAATCCACCCATAAAGAAATAGAGGGACAACTCACCCTAATCTCGTGGAGTAACGTCGATCTATCCACAAGGTTAAATGCATTCGAGAAGTTCATAGTGAGCATTGCAAGAGACCCATCATTGCGATATTCACTCAACAACCTATTGGCACTATGTAAAACAGCCTTAGCGCCTCCCGACACTCTGACTCCAAATTGAAAATCACTAAGGTACTTTGACATTTCTTTACCCACACCTTTCATGGCAACCTTGGAAACTAACCGTCTCCATATAGTGCCTACTGCAATAGGCCGAATCCCGTTATCTAGTTTTAGGAGAGGCGTGGGAGGAGCAGATGCAACAAACTCTGCCAAAATAGGTGGACACCACCCCACTAACCACAAATTAATGACTGAGGTGATGTCCTTTAAAAGATCTGTAGCAGTAGCAGACCCTTCTCCACATAAAGCATCTAAGATATGTTGTGCCCTCAAACCGTCTCTCCCGCATGAAATACCTTTAGGAAATAATTTAATGCAACCAAAGACACTATCAATCTCTGCTATAAGGGGAGGCTTAGAAAATGTGTTACTCGGCATGGATGGGGGTGGCTTGTAAAGATGCTTAACCTCTTAGGCTTTAATGGTATCATCACAGTACGAAGCTACACCGGAGGAGGATAACACTTTCACCGCTAACGTAAAGTGCCCATCCGTAACCTTGCGAAGATACTATCTGATGTTGGTGTTTCCCGTTTTTCTCTCTTTCTGAAAATCACCTCCACCCTCACCCAAGGATACCGACCTGGAACCATCTATCATACTTTTAACCAACATAACCATCATCTTTCCCCCATGTAGCTAGTAACTTTAGGATATAACTTTGTTGCAAGGATTTTCTATTCTCAGACCTACGTTCTTATCTATTCTTTGGCCTACACACCTACAGCGTGCACCATGGAAAAAGTAACAACCTGACCCATGCATCAATGGAGTCGGGCTGGGAAACCACCTTTTAAAGAACTGTTTTTAACGCTTGAGAAAAAGCGAGACGACAACCATAAGAGATATATTTGACAGTAGTGATAGGCACTTAAAAAAAATGATCTAGAAGCTCAGCATCCAAAACAACCCCTCAATTAATTCTGTCTTGGACTCCGTATTAGACGGCTTTGAAATGCCAACAACGTAACCACTCATGTCGTCGGACCCTTTAGAAAATCGAACAAGACCATCCGGGTGATGACAAGCACGACTAACATCATGTAAAGTCATACACTTCCCACACAACCATTGGCTAAATACCTTCAAAGTTTCTTCAACTGTCATATATAATCCATGGTCTATAGAAAGAGCCTCGCGTAAGACACATTTACGTTCATCGGCAAAAAGGTGAAGCCTCTTGAGATGAGATATCAAACGAGCAATCCCCTTATTGTCCACTTCAACATTCGGGCAACAATGAAAACCCCAGAATGGATATGGCCAACTTCCGTCCGAAGAGGTAGAGGAGGGCGCCTTGAAAATAAAATGATAAAAATACGTGAAATGAGTTTGTAAAGAAAATGATGTGTTTTATGTATGGTTTTTGGTTGAGACATTTACACAAACACTTGGTGGGTAGTTAAACATTTAATGAGACTTTATGCGTGTAAAAAAGAAGATTGCTATAAGGATTTTTATTGTAATATGGAAGGAAGCAAAAAAGCTACATACTTAATTTAAATGAGTTTGGGTGTGAGAAAGGTATATAATGATTTTTGTTCGGTGGATGAGTTTGGGTGTCAGAAAGGTTATGTTGGGTAAATAGCATCTTCAATTGTAGTAAACCAACCCATACTCAGAAGAGTCTTCCTTTGAGGAAGAGTTTGTTGGCCCTTCCATGGAGACGCATGATGATGGAGATGATTCGGTGAAGGATCATGGTAGCGACCACCTTGGTACGGAGCCTGAGGTCGGAGTAAATGAAAAGTCCCCAATGTTTCAGTCCCCAAGAAACGGCTCCAGGGTCCACAGGGACATTGTAAACAAGGAAGATATGAGTACCAGCATGTCTGGCGGCTTGGAAAAGTCTGTGGGCCCTTTTGGAAAAGGTATTAATTCCCCTGGTCACTCATTTGATAAATTTATTTCCCTCCTCCCCCATCGCTAAACCTTGGCCCAGCCCATTCCTCATATAATGTGGACTTGGTAGAGCCCACCCCTTTTGGATCCTTTTCTGGGCCAGCTTTTTCAGTCCATAATATACCTATTTCCAAACTCATCCCTAATCTAAACGATCCCACCATCCAAAATCCCAACTCCCAGAACAATCCCAAACCTTATGAAGACCTGGACCTTGATGAACTTCTATCAAGCTTCTAACATTTATCGGATAACTCATACAAAGAACCTCAAAGCGCTGGTGGTAGGAAAAAGAAGCACAAGAAGAAGAATCTGGTTGTGGGTGAATTTAGTTCCCAAGCTCTAAACTCAAAAAAGACTTTATTGGCGTGGATGGCGCTACAAATACTGAGCTGATTGGTAAACATATCGGCTTTTCCATTATTCCAAAACCTAACAAAGATTCAACAAGATCATAATGATCTTGTTTTGGTTGTGGTCTGGTGTTTTCTTTGTCTTTATGAAGGGTATCTCTCTAAATTGTAATGGTCTCGGGGGTGTAAACAAAAAGTCTTGGATTAATAGTCTTATCAATTCTGATCTCCCATTTTCTTTGGGATTCAAGAGATCAAATTAGGGCATGTTGATGACTGCACTATTTGTTCCATCTGGTCTCGTCCTGTTGTCAATTATGCTTACAGTAGCTTAGTGGGAGCTTCGGGTGGCATCCTTACCTTATGGGATTCTCGTGTTTTCTTTATGGAAAATACAATCTCTGATAGGAACTACCTGGTTGTTTTTGGATCATGGACTGGTGTATCAAACAAAATCAGGTTGATAAACATATATGCTCCTCAAACCAGTGTTCTTAAAGATGAGCTCTAGACTTCGATTGAACCCATCTTGAATGTTTCTGATGTTATTTGGATTCTCTTTGGGGACTTCAATGTTGTTAGGCATAGTGGGGAGAGAGTTGGTAGCTTGTTTGATGCCGGGGAAGCCAACTCTTTCAAAGATTTCATTTCTCAAAATGATATGTTTGATTTCCTCTTAAATGGAAGGCGTTTCACAAGGTTTGATAGTGGTGGGAGCAAAGCGAGCAAGCTTCATAGATTCTTGGTGTCCTACAATTTTCTCACCAAATGGATTGATGTTGTTGTATCAGTTCTCTGTAGATCATATTCTAATCATTGCCCTATTATGTTACACATAGGCTCTCGAAACTTTGGGTCCAAACCCTTTAGAATATTTGATAAATGGATAGGTAATAAGGAGTTTTCGTCTCGGGTATCTTCTTCGTAGGCTTTGAATACCTCACTTATCCCACCTGATTTAACTTTAAAAAACAAAATTAAAAGGTTGAGGTTAGATATTAAAGCTTGGACTCTTGATAAAATTGCGGCCCAAAACAAATCTAGAGAAGACTTAGCTCAAAATCTTGTGGATTGAGATCATAAGGCTGAGCTTGGTTTAATTGATGATAAGGATATTGTTTTTTGGGTAAAGGGCTTCCTTGGGAAATTTTATTACCCAAAAAAATATTTAAGTACAAAGGATGAGGGTGAGTCCCACATCTCCGCCCGTTTCATAAGCAAAACTACTTCCTTAAAGGAAGGTACACAAAATAACTAGACAAAAGAAACAAAAAACTATTGCTTCTTGCGACCTCGAACTCGGATATCCAGATTATTACATATAGTTTGAATCTCTTCAGAGAGATCCTGGCCTTTATACATATCGTCATCGTACGGGTCTTCATCCTAGTCATCATCTCCATGAGAATCCCTCTATTGTTCCAGCAAACTTTGCATGCCAAATCCAATCCTTTCTGAAGCCAAATACCGAGCCATATCATTATCAACTGATGCAACCTCATCTTTACTATCATGATCACTCGAATACTCTATCTTTTTTATAGGATTACTAGCTTCATCCACAAGAATAGCTTGCCCATTAATAATTAAGTTTTCAAAATTCCATATTTTATCCATAATAGGAGTAGTACTAGTACTACTATTTTTAACATTCCAGAACAAGGTTCTAATTGAATTAGCCCTGTTCTTATCCAAATTTGACGTCCCCCCATTGGTACTCATCTCCACATCATTGTCAACTGAATTAAGAACTTCAAAAGGATTTGAATCACTAACCATATTAGTAGAGTCTACACATTTCTTCTTATGACTGCTAGAGTTAGCAGCATGCTTTTTAAGAACAGGTCTATATTCTTGGGTCGGTTTAAATGCCATTTCGGACCAACTGGAACACCCTTAGGAGCTTGACTAGACTTCTTCCTCTTTATCTCACCAGCTCCCGCACCCAATCCTGGATTCTTGGGACACTCCACCTGAGTATTACCAAAAATCTTACAATACACACATCTAGGGGGTTTCCATTCATATTCAACACGCACATTACACGTATAAAACCCATCCTTATTTATTTTAGGCATAACTGCTACAATGATGTCTTTCAACTCCACATTAGCCCGAAGATTAATTATTACTCTTTCATAGCTTGACCTTCCCTAAGATTGCAAGCACATATCAGCAGTATAAGAGTCAAGCATAATAGGAGTACCAAGTTTAGTAGAAATGGCACTCAATCTATCCTCGCTAAATGCCGTAATTGGGACACCATGAAGTTTTACCAAAACCAAAACATTCCCAACATCTTCTTTTAATAAATTCACATCCGGGTTCCACATTTTGAGAATAATTGGATGACTGCGAATAAACCATGGACCATTTTCAAGCATTGCATTCAAGCCATCCATGGAGCTAAACTGGAAAAATAATAGCCCGGTAGATGAGATAAACATTGATCTAACCAAACCAAATTCACCCTAAGTGTTTCTAACATAATTAGCAACAACACGGTAGGAAACTCGCTTTCCTAAAAAGAAATCATAAGCAGAGTTTGCAAACCTGTCACTAACAGCCCTAACATTGTAACACCCCCATATTTGACATATAGCAGCGGAAGCTAATCTGAGGTATTACTTCATGAATCATAGTCACAATAATAGAAAACGACTCAAAAGAGACGTTTTTGAAAGATAAGTTATCATTAATTATTCATCAAAGTTTTTACAAAAGAGGTCCCAAAATACATTTCAAAACATAAAGTTGAATGATAACAGGTTTGGACGTCCTCATGTCCAATCCCACTCCGTGCCATAGTTGCTCAATTACTTGAGATAAACATGCTAAAAGGATCAACACAAAGGTTGAGTGAAATTCACAGTGTTTGCAATGTAATAGTTGAATACAAGTCATCACAAGTGGTAATAATTACAACGAATACAATTATCATGAAAAACAGCATTATTGCCTTAAGCTCATGCAAACAAACATTAACATCCGAAGTCAATTTAACGACTTAAAGGAACAACTGTCCTTAAAGAAAGGTAACTTGCCAAAGTTATCCTTTGTTCTCAAATATAGTGCGTTTGGTTACCCATGTACGGGTACACCAACAAAAGTTGTCACCCCAAATAGATCTATCCACAATATTCACGTTCACTCGCAAGTGACTACTGGTTCATGATTAAGAAATATTGACAGTGAAAGTAAACTTAGGCAATAATATATCAGTATAGTATACAGTTGGAAAACACCTGTATTCATGGTTTATAGCATGTATCTCCCTACGGGATTTAGAAAATATGTAAAGGTGGGACTATGAACTCACCTTATCAAGGTAGTTGATTGATTTGAAATTTAATTCAAATGAGAGTAAACAGCCTCGTCACGCAACCTGGGGGTAATATGTCAAGTCTTAGTTCGATTGTTGATATTACAAACTTTATTTCATAAAGTTTAACGGTTTTTGGTTTGATAACTTGTGAAAATATCGTATCACTGTTCGGGCTATCATAATCCAGAGGTCATGTAGTAAACGTTTGAGGAGCTAGGACACTTTAAATCGTAAATCCAGCAACTCGTCAAAACGTCTACTCAAATGAAACCCCTCACATGAAACTCCCTAGTAACGTGATACGTTATAGATTAAATGATAAGGTTTTATCTTTTTAAGTTTCTTCAAAAGCTAGCGGATGATAAATTATGTTAAATATATAACATAATTGATTTTATAGTGTTTCGATCGACGAATGATAACGACAAATGTGTCGGGTTTTAATAAAATCGAGTCTTATAATATTTAAATATATTTTTATAATTAATATAAAAATATTACATTTTATACCCTTGAGAATATGAAAATGACAATATATACCCTTGATATATATATATTTACAAAATTAACCCTTTAATTATATTTTTAAAACATTAAACCTTTAACTTTCAAGTATGACAAAACAACCCCTGAAGTTTAACTTTAGTATAATTATATTTTTGGCCCAAAAGTTATAAGTTTCAAGTATGTAAATATAGACCCCTTTGCATGAGACATTTACGAATTAAGTCCAAAAACTATAATATTGATATTTTTGATTTAGAATCAATTTTGCAGGTTGTAGTCTTATTACTATAAGCTCAAATTAAAAGTAACTATACGGCTTATTGCTATCGAAAAGGAGTTGTGAGCTTAAAATCCAAAACGGGCTTCGTTTGGTTTAAAAAAATTTAACGGTGGGTGTAAGTTTTTAAGATTAGTTTCTAGCTTATAGAAATGATAAATGAGCTTATTGAAAATAGGCTGTATAAATACCAGCTTATAGCTTTAAGCTTTTGTAGTACACGAAAAATGGCTTTTTAGGGTTTTAGGGTGCGTTTAGGGCACGGTTTGGTTTAGGAAAACCAAACAAATGATTTAGCTTGATCAAGGAATTAAAACAAAGTTCATACAAGATCTTAAACACAACTAGAGCTTATTGAACGAGATAGAAGGCTTATTAGTACATGAATTGATGAAAATGGGTTGAAATGGGCAAAAACAACTCGAAAACTTTAGAGATGATAAGGGATTTCTTTCTTGAACCTGGTTTCCTAAATTGGCTTAAAACTTTATTCTTCTCTTCTGTGGCATGACTAGAACATGATTTTGAAGTAGTTGAAACTTAAATGGTGAATGGTGGAGATATGTATGTGTTCGTGTGTATATATAGGGCTAGGGAAACTTGGAGGCCAAGTTTAGGTGAAGTAATGGCCAAGTTTACTTGGAGTGGTGGCCAAGGTAAGTGAAGTGGTGTCCAAGGTATAGATAGGATGACTAGGAACTTAGCATAGCAAGGTGTAAGGTTGTGGAGGAGTTTGATTATATAAGGTAACGTGGGGTGTTTGCTTGGTGCACAAGAGTGTGACAAAGGTGCTAGGGTGCTAGGGTGGTGATGGAGGTGGTAAGGTGGTTGCTTGGTAGTGACAAGGAGGCTAGCAAGTAGGTGCATCATGGTGGTGGGAGGGTCATTGCTTTGGTTTTGTTTAGAATTAGGTTTTAGGGGTTTCGGGTAGATTAGGGTTTTCGGGTTAGGGTTTTAGATTTTAGGACGAGTAGGGTTAGGATTAGAGAGGGAAATGTGCTTAAGTATGATACATTGGAGTGGCTTGTAATTTGTGTTAAGTGTTGTACATAAATTCCAAAGAAATGGAGGAGTGAAGCCTAATTTAAATTTGTGCTTTATTATACTTGTCATTAAAGTCAAATGAGTTGTTCTTTGATTTAGGAGAGAAAATGTAATTTAAATTATTTTGTATTGTTACTTGTTCACTTGCTTGAAGGCTGTTACTTCCAGTTTGTATGTAAACATTACATATAGTTAGGGTTTTGATATAAACGTTAACGTATAATATCCGTTTTATAATAACATTTTGGAAAGTACTTGATTTATAACGTGTACTTGATTTAAACGTTGATAGAGTTGGCATTGGTGGTTGCGTGAGCTCGTTTACTTTGATTATGTAAGTTACGTTACATAATGGGTGGAATAAAGCAAAAATATTCCCGTGAAAATGGTTGTACTTAATTTAATAAGTAGATATTACATTGATGAAAACTGTATCTAATTTTAATATGGATAATGACATTGTTGATAATTGTGGGTTGTTATTCAAGTTGGACCGAGTCAACATCTCGGGACGTGCTAACATCTAATAAGAGTTTGTTTAACTTATATCTGGTTCTATTTCTTTTGACAACACATTTCCTTATAGAACTCCTAGCAATATAGATTTTTCCACCAACTTACAAGCATTTCTCAAACATTACTTTATAAACCGCCACATCAGGCTCAAAACCAGCCTTCCTCATATTCCTATCTTTTAGCCTCTCCATTTCCTCACACACCCCTAACAATACTCATATCTTTAGCCTAAACTAGTATTTAAATCACTGACGGCGTACAAATGCCCATTCTTAATCCTCGCCAATCAGAAACCTCAACCTAATCTGGCAATTTGATACCCTCCTTTTTTTGTCAAAACATTATCAACCACATTGCAATCAAACT
The DNA here is from genome assembly GCA_026074375.1 of Tanacetum coccineum. NCBI lineage: Eukaryota > Viridiplantae > Streptophyta > Magnoliopsida > Asterales > Asteraceae > Tanacetum > Tanacetum coccineum. The sequence continues at coordinate 15,635 of BQNB010004802.1, forward strand.
CAACATCATCTCCTACTAACGATCCCTTAACCGACCCCTTAAACCATCTCCATCTCTTAAATCCTCAGTTACCTTACGCACAATTACGAATTAAATCCTCACAAACCTTTCGACCCGTATTTGGCATTCAAAAAAAATCTTATGTGCACCCTAACATATCTCCCCCCACATCAACTTTCACTCCAGTCAAATGTCTCTGCATACAACACTTATCAGCTAGATTTAGTACATCAAATTTGAAGCCAGCAAACACACACATTTCAAAACTTTATTCAATACTTTTTATTTTTAGTAATATTATTTTGGTAACAACAAACCAAGAAAAACCGAAAAAAAAGGATATACTTTGGAACTGGCTTTGAGTATATGATTTATTCGGCTTTTAGTACAAGTGGATAGCTTGTCTTGCATTCTTTGTTATTCCTTGGCGCTGAGGTATCAATCTTCATTCACATACACTAAACACCACGATATGCATTACCTTTTAACTAATGTTTTTGTTACATAATCCAAATTATCAACCACACAAATAAACTGAAATCCTATATATAAATAAATATCGCTACATTACTAAATATGCCTTTGTTTGAACTATACCTTATTTTACATATTCTTGTTCCTTTTCCAAATAACAAAACATTTACGATAACACTGCTACAACACCAACCACATATATGTTTGCTCATTGGCTTAAAATTCAGGTATATTGATATGTGTGAAACTTATTATTAGAACTGGTTTTTTTACCCTAAAGATAAACTTCAAATGGGCAAGAATCAAACATATCAGAGCTATAAAGTGATTAACTCAATACTATTCTTTCAAAAAAATAGTTTCTATTCCTCTCAAGAGTATAAACTCTATACTCAAACAAACAAAATCCTGAATAAAACAATAATAGAGTGAATTACAAAAATGGTCCTTGTAGTTGGCTAAATCTGCAGTATGGTTCGCCGAGTTAACAATTGCAAAATAATCCGATATGGCGAAGGTTGGTTCACTTTTGGTCTTTGGGCTGAACTAAAATGACTAAAATACCTCTTATTCTTTTTTCTTTTAAAATATTATTTTTATCTTTATCTTTTATCCTTCTTAATATTCTCTCTCCAAATCATTGTTCTATATCTATATAACATCAAAAACAAAGATCTAATCCCTGAATTTTATAACTAAATGAATCAACAAAACCACTGATAGTTTATTTATATCATATTCATATTTAGCTTTTCTTTAAAATTAAAACTCATCATCTAACTAACACAATCCTCAAACCAGATCTATTATTCTGAAAAGCCTCTTACAAGTTATATATTCCAAAATTCTCAAACAAGATCTAAAATTTAAACTAATCATCATAAAACACCTGCCGTACCTCCACTATCAAGATCCGCGCTACATACTAAACGAACAAGTAATCAGTTGAGTTACGATAAGAAACGACAAGGGCAAACCTAACGAGTAATGCTTAAAGAAAAAATCAAAGTTTTCATATTAGGTTTATATACATTTACCTAGAATATAAGGTTTCATAGATCTATTTCAACTCAATCTGTATCCAAATATCAAATCATTTGTTACACATAATAAAAAATTGCATAATAAAGAATATTTGAAAATTATCGCTTAACATGTGAGGAAGCATTTGCCAAAAAAGAAATCCCATTATTGCAATAACCAATCCTTTTATCCGTTTGTAAACATTTTTTGAAAATGGCCGAACAAATACAAGATTAAGAATATGCAAATATTGTTAATGAAATGTTTATTAATGGATGTTTTCATATTTTTGGCTTAGATTTGCTAGTGTGTGGATCTGGGTTTTGTTAAAATGCTAGTGTGTGGATATGCTAGTTTTGTAAATGATAGTTGAAGATAAGAAATAATGAGTGAGGCCTTTTATAAATCTGGAAAATAGGATGAAGATGATAAATCTTAATTTTAGGAAAAAAGAAAATGCAAAGAGAAAATAAAAATAACGAAGACGAGGGTATTTTAGTCATTTCAGTTCGATCAATGACCAAAAGTGAAACTAAACCTTCGCCACACGGATATTTTTTGCAATTTTAAAACTCGGCGGACCAAACGTGCAATTTGGCCAAAACTACAGGACCCCCCCCATTTTTTTTTTTGAATTCTAAGCATTCTTATAACAAACTTTCACAAACAAAGCCCCTTATTTTCTCCTTGATTCTCCATTGTCATCCAAAAATTCAAACTCTGTGTTTTTCCTATAACAAAAGAAATCAGCTATTGAGTAGAAGTAATGCATGCATTATGACAAACAATTTTGAGGCTTTACATACCTGGGATGCCGGTGGTCATTTGTGAGATGAAATTATGAGCGTTTGAAGCCTTTGCAACTTTAATGACTTCTGGGATTGTGGGATAAAACCACTGCCAAAAAAATCAACCAAAAGTAAGCTTATGAGCATTAAAAAAATCACCCTAATCCTAGATTAAACCATACAAAGTAAACCATAAACCCAAAATACCTAGTTCATAAAAACAAAAACACAATGAAACTCTAATCTTGATTTACAATAAAAATTAAAACTTTAAGAATATAACACAAATTAGTCTATCAAAATCAAAAATTACCATACATAGGCAGATTCAATTTTTTAAGTAGTTGTTCGAAATTGTTAAGGGTTTATGTGTTGATCTTGGTAAGCCGGCATAATTTTTCGGATTCATTCTTCTTCATTCTTAAAGCTATGATAGGTGACAGAGAGAAAAGAGAAGCGAGAGAGACGGTCTATTTGGTGTGTGTGTGTGTTTTTCTGTTATTGTTTGGTATGAGTGAAGAGGAGCACGTGGAAGTGGGAGAGCTTAAAGAGAGTGAGATAAGTCACGTTCCTTTCAATCAGCAACTATTGCAATCGGTGGAAAAATAAATTAAAAATGGGTAAACAGGTAATGCATCGGGTCGACCAGGCATTAACGACCGACGGGTTCTGGCGTTTGACCTGTGTATCATTTTTATTCGGCGGGTCGGCCGAGTTTTGCATTAAATTTTGTGACCCGCGGCTGGGTTTTAATAAAGTAGTAAAATATAATGACCCGAACGCAGGATGTGAACCTGCCAGAACTGGTCAACCCGCTGAAACCCGTATAATCTGGGTTAAAAACATATCCAAACCCGCTGGCATTTAATGCTTGACCTAATTTACCTCCTAATACAGTAAGAGATACGTGTTAAAAACACAAAACACACCAAACAGAAAAACTCACTCCACAATATCCTTTTTCTTACCACACCTCTCTTTCTCTCTCAAAACCAAAAAAGATCGAGGGGGATTATTGTTGTTTACCCCTGTGGAAGAAACTAAGAAGGTGGAGCTGTTGAACGAGGAAGAAAGAGGGGTGATGATGTTTTGCCAACTGCGATGCGATTAGTTTATTTTGGTGGATTTAGGCGTATGAAAAAACATATTCATCTTCTTAAAAGGTTTGCTTTTTGTTTACTTTATGGTCAATACATCTTTGTCACTTATCTCAGCCAAAAAAGGAGAAGAAATCAAATTTTATTTTGTTGGAATGCATCTGTTAGGGTTGCAATTTGGGGGGTTTTGTTAATCTTTATAGTATTTGCTTTCGGGGACACCATTGTTACCTTTTTGCTACCTGTTATGAAATAATTTCGTGTGGCTTTCAAAAAAAATTAGGGTCGAATTACGGATCATGTCATACATTCTTGAACTTGTTGTTTAAGTGTTAATGCTTTTTGACGGGCGTATTTTATACTCCAAATGTAAGCCTTTCTCGGTTTCACTTCCTTGGTGGGGTTACCAGTTTTGGTTTATGGTTGCGGCCTGATGTGGTGGTTGGTTTTGGATCTAAAACAAATGGATGCCCATGGCAGGGTAGGCTCACCGAGCTTGCACCCATGGCATGCATATCGTGCTGAGTTTGGAACCTGTATGGTTTGAGATAAAAAAAGGTGAAACGGGTTGGGATTGGTTATGTTTGGTGTGTTTGTGTTTTAATACGTATATCAGGCCGGGTATTTTGGTCAAGCATTAAATTCCAGCGTTTTGATTATAGGACGGGCCAGCCTGTTGGTCTTATGGCTTATTTATAAGGCATCGGTGCCGTTAAAGCCGAGATTACCCGTATCTTGGCTGGGCAGCCTATTAGCTTGAGCCATGAGGGTCTTATCATCTTTAATGTGTGTTGTGCGGGATAATCCTCACAATTTTAATTTTATTACAGCAATGTTTATGCGGTGTCTGTAGCTGTATCGTTTACAACATTAATCTCTCTATCAGTTATTATCGGTTATAAATGGCCATGATGAATTTGAACATGTTCGATCAAAGTCATGATTGTCCGCTTCTTGGCACGGCAACCTGTTAGGTTTGCAGCTATGACAAATGTATCTGCTTTTTCGATTCTTAGCATATCTTATCTAATTGACCACATATCTCTTCATGTGTGGAAACGGGTCCATTTAGGTACCAATCTGAAATGAATATCCTACATTTAGAAAAACTTGTTGTTATTTTATTTTATTTCATTGTCTAAATTTGATGGATTTTGATATTGGGTTTGACTTTAGGTGGATTTGATACTGCTCATGTTACAGCTTAGGTATACAATCGGATGTCATTTTGTTATATTTTTGGTAAAATTTTATTGTTTTACTCTTTGGGCTTATCGATTGCTTGATTCTGAGATCTTGGCTTTTGTATCGAGTGACGATCAAGTGTCTGGTGTTGGATTTGACATTAATTTCAATATAGTGATTATCAGGAGGTTATGATCAGTTTGCTTTGAAGTTATGTATGAATAATTTATTGCTTAAAATATAATGTCTTTGTATTAAATTGTTTATGTTTTTCTTATGTTATAGACGATAAAGTATCTTTCGAAAGAAGATTTTGTGCACATATTACGTCGTCATGGCAATGTGTTTTCGAGGGGAGGCTCAATGTTACCGAGGTGTACGGGGAACAGAATGTGACGGTTATGAAGCCCGTATGGCGCCTTTTGTTGGCAATAAGTAAGGAACTATTGTTTGTTGTTACATTGTCATTTCTATTAGGTTTTACATCATGAATTTTTAATATTAAACGGAATGAATAAGTACAAATCATAATGTCTGGGAACAAGTTAAAAGATTTCGATACGGAAGAAAAATTATATGGAGTCTCTTTAAGTTATCTCAATGCTTGCTTATCTCAATGCTTGCATTGAAGGTATCTCTATATTGGGCTATTTGACACTGAAGTAATGATCATGATCATGAATCGCGAATTGGTTTTTTTATCAGTCCAAAATCTAAACGTTTCTATTGAGCAGCTTCCAACATATTTAGCTTCATAGGGTGACTAGATAGGGTGATTGATGGTTACATCTTTGTTTACAGGTTCTCTTGAGAGGGCGAAAAGGAATACAATATCATGAAAGCCAGAGTGTACAAAGTACCAAAGCACCACCTTCGAATCTGTCGCTATACTTATATGTTTATCAGTGTCCATTTCAGCTAAACACTTTTAGTATATCTAAAATAGTCAAAACAACAGTCAAAATATAGACATGCATTATTTACCTAATAAACCGTGACAGGAAAAAATGGTAAAAATTAGTAAAAAAACAAAGCTAATTTTTACATAGGGGTAAAGAGTATGATTTCAGTCAAATATTAAAAGTACTCTAGTTACTTAGGTATGTTGGTATTTTTGTTGTTTTCATATGTCATACATACCATTTTTGGAAACTATGCTGTGTTAGGCTGGTAACTGTGGTTGCACGAGGGTGCATGTCCTTCACACGTAATGCGCATTAAGGGTACCCCAATGCGTATGACTAGGACTTTTACAATGGTTCAATTAAGGATATGGTTGATGACAACGAGCTTGACTAACGAGCGTTGGATGCGAGAGAGGTGTATGTTGCGTGTTGCGAGTGTTTTTATATATTTAAGTAAATATAAATATTAGGTTCAATTACATAGGCATAAATAAAGCTTTAAAATAAGACACATAAGTGAGCCTTTAATGAAGTTATTGGAGTAATATTTACTGCGGTTAATACGCCTCATTGATCCATACTAAATAGGTAACCCTTGGTGTATTTCTGTTTCTAAATACACAAGAACTGACAAGAACTACTACTTAAAAGGGTTTTTGTGTTAGCTTATTTAGTGACCTTATGAGCTTTAATTAGATTTTGAAAATCTATAAGCACACTTTTATGGTTTAAGGACGCTTATTATTATTTTAAATTCAAACGGCAATGGACACTAACATTGGAGAACGGTACACTTTTAGAGAACAATTTCAGAATTACCTAGAAGTGTGCTTGATGCGTACGTGCATCGGCAAATTCAAAATCAGCATGACGACGAGTCTCTTTATTCGAAAATTAAAGTTGTATAATCTGTTAAGTTGCATCGTCTCAAAGTTTTGTTTTAATTTTTTGGTTTTATTTTATGAAATTAGGGGTTTTAGGATTTGGATTTAGGAAGCAATTGATATTCATATTTTATTGTTGATCCCACTTCAATAGATCGAATTCCTTATGCTTGTTTAAGGTTTAGTTATATTAGATAAATCTAACACAACTGTAGTAAAAGCTTTGTTTGAATGTATTAAAGATTATGTGGAATCTAATCTTTAATATTAAGAAGAATTATCAATGAAATAGTAATTCAATGAACATATAATTCAACAAATAAGCTCCAGTAATATAATGATAATAATACGAATACTCTCAATTGATATTAGGGTTACAAAGACCTCGAAGCTAAGAAAAAGATTGATTTTTGGTTTTGGTACATCAATCTCTATGCCCTAGGACCTCCTTTTATACACCAAGGAGTCTACTCGCTTACAATTACTCTTCCTATGGATATAAAATCTTTTTTATATATAACTAATGCCATATCAAGTAAACCGGTACTACAAAACAGTACTAACTTACACTAGCAGTACTAACTTAACACTAGCAGTACTAACTACTTAGAATATTTTCTTGAGCAGTAGTAACTCTTCAGCAACATTAACTTCAAAACAAAAAACCCACCAAAAACACATTCTTTGTATTGCTGTAGTAACTTTCACTAGAAGCATTAACTTTTGTACGAGCAGTAGTAAACACTTAGTATATTTTCTTTGAAGTTCATGAGCAGCACTACCTTCATCAGAGCAGTATTAACATAAACTTAAGCAGCAGTAATTCTAACAGCATCAAGAAGACTTTTAATCCTAACAATCCTCCCCTAAACTTGATATTCTTCTTCAAAATCATCAAGTTTCTTCATTTAAAGCTTCATCAACACCAGGAGGATGCTTCCAAACCTGTATTTACTTCTAAGCTATTTCAATGATGGAATTTTAAGAAGCTGATATGCCCATTTTTAATTTCTAATCAATTTGAAGCTTCTTTTCCAACATCATTGAAAGTGTAGATGGTATAAGAGGATACTTCTTCTCTACCAACATATGAATATGCACATGTTGCATCCTCAAGGAATGTACTCCACAGGAGTCATACAGCTTCCAATCTAATACTTTGTAATTTTGTTGATTTCTCCATATTGTATCTTCAACATGAGGTTCAAATATTGTTTTCAAATCTCCTAATAATAACAAATCCAAGTCTTCTACTGGTCTTGTTGACTTATATCTTTTGCTTTTTACAGGTTGTACCATCTTCCCTGCTAAAACTTATAAGCATATGACTAAAGATCATGTACATTTGAGACTTTCCATCAGCTCTCATTATTAGATAATAGCTTTTTCTTCCTTCTTTATGACTCTTCTAGCCAACAATACTTGGAGACTTAACAGCCAAAGGAATAGCATCAATTGCTACTTCTTCTTTATCTGGAATGATTTCCATTAACTTTTTAAACTCTGTTGTTTCTTTGTCATCTTCCACCTTTTGCTTCTTTGTACTCTCTTGTACCAGCTCTACTCCTTCTCTCTTTTCTTTGCCTTCCACCAACTCTTTTCTAAAGTCTTCAAATGTGTTTACCCTTTCGAAAGCTTGTCAAAATTCTCTTGGATTGAATCAAAAGCTTCAAAACTTTAAAATCTTAAGCTTGTATCCTTCCGTGTTCTTTAGTGTAAGTACAACTATTATCTTTTCTGCGAGCTTTTTATTGGTGGTTTATTCTTCTCTCCTCTGCTCTTTTAGTTGCAAATTTGCTTTCTTTCTTTTCTGTAAGAGTTGGTTGGAATACATGTAGCCTTTTCTGATCGACAAACTCTTCTTGTTCTTGTGCGTACAATCTTTCAGCCTAAAGATGTCAGCATCAAATCTTTGCTTGAAATATCATCCATTCTTCAATCAAGCAATATTGGCTTCTTTTCTTTTTCAGCTTTCTCTCTTTGCAAGTCTTTCTTTCATCCATCAAATTTGCTTGTAACTTTAAAGCGCTTCTTCATAAGCATGATTAAACTTTCTTCTTTATTGGCATTTACATGTTCTTCTCTATCCTTATTCCTTTAAATTGTCTTGTGATTGTTGTGAAGAATTGTTGTTATTGTTGTTGTTGTTAAGATATTTTACAATTGGTATCAAGAGCCATGGGGTGTTTGTGTAGGTTTTGTGTGCATTTTATCTACGTGTTTTACTAGTGTTTTTGGTTCGAATCCATTCAAAAAGTTTTCACTTTTTTGCAGGTTTAAAAACCATAAAGATCATAACTTTCTTTCTTAGTTATCTTAGTATAGATAGAAGTATAAGAAAATCTTTCAAAAAACCACATTGAATGGCTAAGATTGGAGGCTGTGAACCTCTCACAAAACAAACACACCTGTGTTTGTGTGTCTACAAGAAAGCACAAGACAAGAGAAGACACAAGCATAGTCGAATTTGCTTCCTATAAAAAGGCTTATGTAACAGCCATTGTGGAGATAGTTTTAAAGTAGTTTTCAAGTTTAGAAGTTAGTTTTATGTAAGTTCACAAGTTTTTAGTTTTTAAAAAGTTTCCTTGTACTTGTACTCTTTGATTAATGAAAATTCAGTAAAAGTGTTTTGTGTTCTAAGTGTCAAAGTTTGCCTTCAATCTTTTTAACTTTCATTTAAGTATCTTTATAACTTATTTTAAGAATCTTTTAAGGAAAATTCACCAAAAAAAATGGGAAATTGCAAGTGTACTGTTGGATTAAAAGGGCATGGATGAATAAGCTAAAATGGACGGCTTATTGGGTTTATAGCTTAGTGTAGCTTATTTATAAGCTGGGTAAGAATTTAGAGCTTATTTAGGTCTACAAAGATCCTTTTTGTGAAAAGGATCAAAGGTACTTTTCCTTTAAATTTGGCTTATTTACTGTAGCAAAGCTTATGTAGCTTATCCTTTAGCTTATTTATATCTTTTTGATGCTTATTAATGTAACTCATGCTTAAGTTTGCTTTTTAAATGTTTTTAGTCTAAATTTTTTTTAGTTAAAACTGTCACAAGTAGTTTAGACTGTCCTAGCTTATTTTTACTTTAAAAGTGCTTATTTGCTTTTCTTTTTGTCTTTTATATAACTTAAATAGCTTAAGTATCATTAATATTTCCAAAATTTCAGTTTAAAACAGTTTTCATAAGTTTTTAAGCCTCTTTCAAAAGTTAAGGGGGTGTTTGGGATAACCATCAAAACGGGTCAAAATCACTTGTGGTTTGGGTTGAGGTATTTTGGTTAACTTTAGCTTAAGTTTTTAAGCAATTTTAAGCTGTTTTTAAAAAGTTTTTAGTTTCAAAATGGTTTTTCAAAGTTTTTAAATCCATTTTCAAATCTGTGAGTATTTTAGGAAATCCCCAAGTGCTTATTTAATTAAGCACTTGGTTTGAGTTTAAGTGTTCAAAAAAGGGTGTGTTTAGTGTGTTCAAAAAAGGCTGTTAGACAGCTTTGGTCTTTTGACTTGTTAAGTCAAAGTTCACCAGGTTTTTAAGTAACAAATTTCAAAAAGACAAAAGCCCTTTTTCACCTACAAAATTTAGCAAATAAAAATGATTTTTAAAAGCTCAAAATTTGTGCACAAGTTGTTAAGCTAGGAAACTAAATCTGTTTAAGCTTATCTTTTCAATTTGAGCTTATTTGACAGCTTTTAACAAGCTGTCAAATAAGCCCATAGTTTTAAGCTTAAATCTCCCCTGGTGCAAAGGGGAGATTTTAAGCCACTTTTTCTTGGTGTTTAAGCCAATTTAAGCCCAAGTTATTGGCTTATTTTAAGAGCCTATAAGCTCTTAAATAAGTCCCTTGAATTTCAGCTTTTGAGAAGCTTATTTGTTGGCTTAATTTGAAGCCCAAACTTGGCATTTGACTGTTTTTGAGTGCCTTAGGTGTAGGGGATGCTTATTCTTCTTTGTGCTTATTTAGCTTATGCCACTAGCCCATTTTAGCTTTTAATAGATTTTTAGGATAATTTAGATAATTGTTAAGCTTATTTTTCCCCTTTCCTAGCTTAATTGTCCAAACAAGTTAAGTTTTTTTTAGTTTTAAGCTGTGATTAAGTTTCTGTCACTCTTAAGCTTTTCCCAGCTTATTTTGTGTTAGCACTTAGCCTTTTTGAGCTTATTTAGGTTAGTTTAGATCCCCTTTATCTTATTTTAATCTTTGTCTTAGCTTATACGACCAACATGTCTCAAATGACTTAAGCAATTTTAGCTTATAAGCCTTTTAAGCTTTCTGTCAAGTTTAAGCTTATTTTTAAGCTTATTTATTGCTTTTCAGCAAAAGTTGTAGAAGACAAAGTTGTTAAGCCCCACGAGCTTAACAACTTTGCTTCTTTGAGTTTTCAAAAAAAAAAAGGGAAAGACACTTGGCCCGGGTGAGCAAGACTCGAACCCGGGACCAAGCGATACGATCCCCTTTTACACACACCACTTACCACTGCGCCCTTGGGTCTTTTTCGTTAAAGACCCAAGGCGTTTATTATTTAAGGGTGTTTTGGCTTATAAGCTTATAGAAGCTGTTTGGCTTATTTACGGGCTTATTGCTTAAGCTGTTTTTTGTTTCTTATTTTTAGTAGGATTGTCATAGTGTTTAGTATTTTTTGTAAATTTTTCAGAATTTTTCGTAATCGTTTAATATTTTTTATAATTTAATTTCGTTAAAAGTTTATTTAATTCATAAAAAATACAAAAATTATCAAAAAAATATTTTGCTTTTTTAGAAAATTTTCTTTTGTCATCTAGTTTGTAGGAAAAATATAAAATTTTTCGTAGGGTCATTTTTACAATTTTTTACTTTTTAAAGCACGCAGAATCACTATGATGTATAGCCACCAAATCAAAAGGAGAATCTTTTGGATACCAAAGGCCCAATTTTGGTTGACCTTTTAAGTACCTAAAAATCCTTTTAACAACATGAAGATGTGAAACCTTTGGATTGACTTGGTATCTAGCACAGGCACATATTGCAAACATAATGTCAGGTCTTGAATATTTAAGATACATCAATGAACCAATCATTGACCTATACATAAACACCACTTCTATACCAACCTCATCCTTGCAGCGGAGCTTTGAGTTTCCATTGGTGTGCTTGCAGTCTTGACTTCTGTAAACCCAAATTTCTTTAAAATTTCAACAACAGATATTAATCTTGACTAATAATAGCATCCTTCTTCTGCTTTACTTTCGTAGTCCCAAGAAGAATGTAAGATCTCCCAAGAACTCCTCTGAAATTTCTCATGCATCCAACTTCTCAAATGAATAGCTCGCTCCATTCTTGTTGAACCAAAGATGATATCATCCACATAAACTTGGACCAGCAAAATATCACCTTTGTGCCTTTTGATGAATAAGGTCTTGTCAATTTTCCCTCTTTGAAACCCATTGTCCAACAGATATGTTGACAAGGTTTCATACCAAGCTCTAGGAGCTTGATGTAGTCTATACAGTGCTTTTTTAACCTTGTATACTCTATCAGGAAAGTTTGGATCTTCAAATCCTGGTGGTTGACATACATACACCTCTTCTTCAATCTTCCCATAGAGAAAAGCACTTTTTACATCCATTTGATACACCACAAAATCTTTAAATGAAGCATAAGCTAAAAATAGCCTAATTGCTTCAATTCTTGCAACAGGGGCAAAGACTTCATCATAGTCAATCCCTTCTTCTTGTGTGTACCCTTGAGCAACCAATCTTGCTTTATTTCTTATCACAATTCCCCTTTCATCCTTTTTATTCCTGAAAACCCATTTAGAGCCTATAGCCCTTTTTCCATTTGGTAAATCCACTAAAGTCCAAACTTCTTGTAACTTGAATTGTAGAAGCTCTTCCTGCATAGCCCTATACCACTTGGATCCTTCAATGCAATGAAATTATTTTTGGGTTCTTCCTGTGATAAAAAACAAGCAAACAAGCAGTTTTGAAGGTCTTTATGGTTTGTTCTTTGTTAAATAGTACTAACAAACCCATGTTCCTCCAAATTCTTTGACATCTTTCTTTTTGTTAGCTGATGCAATCATCAAATCCTTGAGCAAGAGCTGATCTTTATGAATTCTTGAAGTTGGATATAGGACCGAACTTGGATTGTATGTATCAAATTGTTAATGTCAGTCACTACACCATCATCTTCATCATCTCTTGAGAAGTCAAATATGATATCATCTTTCAAAGCAGGCATATTTAGATCAAATGGAAGTTCAATGCTTGTTTTTCCACCAATAGCATTAACCTCATTTGTGCCAGCAGCATTAACAGTTGAACTAACAATATTAACATTACCAGCAGTATTAACATTGTTAGTGCTGTTAACATTATCTTCCTTCTCTTGATCTTTACATTCACTATCTTTTCTTGGATCTTCATCAACCTTCTTTCCATCATCACTTGAAGGTTTTGATCTAATCAGCCATGAGACTCTTTAGAAATTGGGAATATTGTGTATCAGCAGTCCATAATGGTAGCCAAATGAATCTTTATGAACAGGTTTTGTCTCCTTTCTAGCTCGAACCTGTATTATCACTTGCTTTTGTACCTACAAAACCATTAGACTGTGTACCTGCAACAATTGGCTAATAATTCATTGTTCTTGTTAGTGCATCAATATCAAATAGCCAATCTGGTCCACTACCTACAACATTAGGTGTACTCTCACTAAACCTAATATGCAAGTTTTCTTTTTCCTACCTGTTTCTACTATTGAACTACTCGAAAGGGCTTTATCTATTCCAAAGAGTATCAACAAAGAACCTTTATCGCCTTACCATCAAATTTTCCTAAGTGTCTATGGTATTGAGAATGGTAACTACACCCAAATGGTCTCAAAAAACTTAAAGTTGGTGTTTCTACCATAAAAAGTCATATGGTATCCTTGTTATGAGGCTTAACAACTAACACGCTATTTTTGCACATAGCAAAGCAGTATTAACTGCTTTTGCCTAAAAAAAAGTATTTGGCAACTTAAATCAGATAAGCATAGTCCTGCAGCCATCAATTAGTGTCCTATTCCTCCTCCTCAGCAACTCCATTTTGTTGAGAGTTCTAGCTACAACTTAATTGTTTTTCAAAAAACCCTTTACCACAAACGATTCATTTCTCTGTTTTTGAACGCAGTCCATTATCACAACTAAATCACCTTAACCTTATTGATCTACTAATTTTCTATCCCAGTTATAAAGGACTAAGAACTTGGTGTTGGGCCACTAGACTCATCCTTAGTAGCTAGAAAGAAATGCAAGGTGGAAAGAAGCGTTTTGATGGTCTTGGGATGTTAGGTCTTGAAGACATTCTGCCTAGACTTTTGAGATGCTGAGACATGTTCATGGTAGAAATGTATTCAGCATGATCACAAGTTATGTGACCAGTTCTCTCACACTTTTTGCAAAACAGAACCTTATAACAATTTTCAGTTAGATGATTGTTTAGGCCACACAACTCATAACTCTTTTTGAATTGTGTTTTGTATTTGTTATGAGGTGTGTGTTGTGATTGATCATTTCTGGAGTGAGATGACTAGTTCTTGCTAAATTGTAATTTTAAGTTATTTAGTTCTTTCATTACAATAGCTAAAGGAGGATCATCTTTAATTTTCACACTCTTTAGCTTACCAGCAGCATCTGAATGAACATTTAAAGCTGAAGAGCTTTTGTTTCCCTTAGCAGGAGCTGAGGATGGTTCATTTATAATGACACCTTTTAAAGCTTCAGCTTTGAATGTAGATTTTGACCTCAAAATTGATTTGATAGTCTTTGGTCTAGAAATAGGTTCAGCACCATCCAACTTCTTCAGTAGAGGAAGAGGGGTGCTACAAACTAAAGATTCATCTGCTGAATCATAATCAGTCGTTGAAGAGTCAGTGATAGCAACTAAATGATCAGTTGTGTTTCTTTGTGACTCAGATGGGAGTATCCTACAAGTATCATGATTTGGCAGAATAAAACCTTCAGCTTCGGACAACCAGGGTCTTTCAACACCAGGTATGGTCACTTTTGTGTCATTAGTTGAAGATTTTACAAAGACTAGGTCTTTTAGCCCTGAACTAGAGGGATCTTCATTGAGTTGATCAACTCCCAGAATTCCCTTCTTTTGAGAGGGAATTTGTTCACTGATACACTAATTTACTTTGTTAGAACTATTAAGCCATGTTTCAGTGATTGCTTTTAGCTCTTTTAGTTCAGTTCTTAAGTTTTTTTTCTCTTTGAGAATTTCAGTGTTTACATGCTGCATGGTAAGAAAATCAAGTTTTGCTTGTTTTAATACTAAAAGTTGTTCTTTGCATGCATTCAGTTCATGAACAAGATCTCTATGTTTTGACAAAAGATTATTTCTTTGTTCTTCAACATAATTTAGATCGATACAAAAATAATCTAGATAGGTTTTTCTATCATCATTATCTTCCATTTCAAGAAAAGTGTGTACCTTTCTCATGGAGATTTTCACTCATTCACCATTTTTGGCACCTTCTTTGCTGATAGCATCATTTTCTTCAGCTAGTTCCATGAGTACTTTAACTTCCACCATGTTATTGTCATCTAATGACACTTCATCTTCATCCCATTCATAGGCTTTAGCGATGAGACCTTTGTTCTTAATAGTTGCGGCTTTGGAAGCTGAAGCACTTGAACTTAGGAGAGCTAGTTTAGCCTTGACTTTGTTGTATTTAGCTTCAAAGTCCTTGGTAGGCCTTAGTTCTAGTTTGTGTTGAGAGGAATTGAGAGGTTTTGGTTGAAAAGGTGATTGATATGAGGGAACTGAAGCTTTTGACCAACAGTCTCTTGCAAAATGACCTTTCTTGCCACATTTGTAGCATTCAGTTTGGTCAGTTGCTTTTGCACTGCTGAACCTTTGAGTACCCTTCTTGAAGAATCTTTTAGACTTGGCTAAAAGAGCTCTTGCTTGATATTCTTCTTCTAGGTCATTTAGGTACTCATAACTGCTTCTTGTATCCTCTTCATCATCAGGACTATCTTGAAAGTCCTGGACAATAGAGGTAGAGATGAAGGTAGTTGATAAAGGTGTTGAAAAGACAAGAGATTTGTTCTTTTCAGTCTCATAAATTATGTATACTAGGTTTTTGTTAATACAAATAAAATATGTTTATCTCACGACCGTCCTAGTTTTATTGATGAAAAAACATAAAGAAACATTGTGCTAAAACCATCTCTTAAAAACATAAGCTTTTAGAAAATCATAAAGTTTCATAAAAATGCGTATACATTATTTTATGTAAACCTAAACTATACACAAAAATGTTTTCTAATTTCTCTCTTATTTACATCAAACATGACCTAATCAAATGCACCAAATCCAAGGACAATCTTACAAGATTTCACATGATCTCTCAAGATTTTGCAAATCAAAATTTGGATTTGGTTACTGTACGCCGGTTCCATTCATTAACAGAACCGGCAGAACGGGGCTACAGTACTTTTTTTGGATATAAATACCAAGCCATTTCTCATGTTTTTATACACCTCACTTAGAAATACTCTCTAATCATCTAATCTTTCTCTCTATTTCTTGCATACTTTCCTTTAGCATTTTGTAGGTAATTTACTTCAAAGAAGAAAATTGCCAAACACCCCTTTGAGACGATCAAGTTTCAAAGCATCTTGTTTCGTATCTCCATAGCATCATCAAGATCACATTGCTGAGTCTTGAACATCATATTATAGTTGTTAGTTACATTTATCATTGTAAATCAAGTGTAGTAGTGTTGGTGTGATTCTACCGTGTGAAGAATTCGGTATTTAGCTTTGTACCGAAAAAGAGGTATAAGCAACGTTGTGAGGCTTCTCCGCCAATTGAAAGGAGTACGGTGATTAGTGTTTACAAACTCTCGAGTAGGTGACTCGGGGAGTGGAGTAGGGCAAGGAAGGTGTCTTTGTAGCCGAACCACTATAAATACTTGTGTCTTGGTTATCTCTTTCTAACTCTCCATTTATTTGTTTTCATATTTCTTACGTCATATACCAATACCAATGATTCGTCTTTAATAATATATATATATATATATATATATATATATATATATATATATATATATATATATAATATAATATAAGCAATTAGTCAAACTACTCTTGTGAAAGAGTAGTAAGCTAATTACTAATAAAATATATTTCTGGAAATTATTGATTAGAAAATTACCCTTAGGAAAGGATAAAGTTCAAATCGTTCCCGAGTCGTTTTCCCAACGAAGCGTGAATTTGAAATTCTTGTTTCGGTTCGTGATCGCGTGCTTGAATAATCGATATTTTGGATTTTGGATTCTAAATCTAATAACGCAAAGGGGAAGCACATAAAGGCATGCTAAACTAGAAATAAAGGCAACTTAAAATTCTAACGACATTTAAAAACAATTATAAACTATTTAATAACTAAAATTAACTAACTAATTAACTAAAAAAATGACAAATTAAAACTCTAAAAACTCAAAATGCAAATTTCTTAAACTAAATAACTTAAACTATTTTTTTA
This sequence comes from Tanacetum coccineum, assembly GCA_026074375.1. NCBI lineage: Eukaryota > Viridiplantae > Streptophyta > Magnoliopsida > Asterales > Asteraceae > Tanacetum > Tanacetum coccineum. The sequence continues at coordinate 32,505 of BQNB010004802.1, forward strand.
AACGACAGAAAATATTTTTTTATATTTTTAAACTATTTAAAACTATTTTTAAAACTAAATAAGACTAAAAATTAAATTAAAAATACTAAACTTAATCCTAAAAAATTGAGAAAATTATAAAAGAACTAGACACTATTCTTGAGTTTTACAAAGAAAAACGGATGAAAAAGCTTTTTCCAATAAGCTGTTAAAATTCAAATAAGCATAATAAGCTAAAATCTAAAGAACATATAAGAAATAAATTGAAAGATGGTATAACTGAAAAAGACCCAAGGGCAGTTGGTTAAGGCGTGTGTGATGGAACTAAAACACGTGATAGTTCTTGGATCGTTTAAGCTCAGATTGTTTACATCTTATACCTAGGATAGTACAGTAACAATGATATATAAATTGCACAGCGAAAATAAACAAGAACAAATCAAAGTTACTTCAAGGTTTTTCTTTTATTCAACACAGCCCCAAATACTATTTGATCAGAATAGATCGGTTACTCTTAACAAGTAATAAGGATTAACAATCCTTGACGCTAAACACTTTCTACTCTACAATATACATGACACCTTTTGTGTATACACACACTACTCACACTTTAATCGACTCTCATATGATCTGATATGTAAACCTACATGCCTAAAACTCTTTATATAGAGAGTTTACAAGGCTTACAAAAGAAAATAAACATTAGACAAATAAATTTTTTAAACATTTAGGAATATCTTCTGTTATCTTTATCTTCTTAAGAAGATCTTCCAGAATCTTCATCTTTTGTAGAATTCCATCTACCCAATTTAGACCCTTGTGTTTCATTCTTTTATTTATTTTGTCTCATCAAATTTCCCAACAATCTTCCCATATTTGATGATGACAAAACAAATAAATAGTCGTGTACGAACTTCCCCTGGAATAGAGAAGTTGAGATGTAAACATCTCCCTGAACGAAATAAACTTCCCCTTAAGTAGATTTCCTTTGTACCATGCCACACCAAGGATCTATAAGTTGCCAAATGTACCTGTTAACGCCTTCTTCCCCTTTTTGTCACAATCAAATAGGGGACTCTAAGTAGATGCAACTTTGATCTTGACCACCACAAACCACTATCACACTTCTAATCCAGCCTTCCAACGACTTAAATTACCCTCCATGATGCGCCTTAAGATAAATGAACTTGAGCAGTAGAAACTTAAACTAGCAGTAGTAATAATGATTTACAGTAGTAAAAACCTTCACCTCATGTGGTGCATGTAAATAGTTAAACATTTTAACAATAAGCTTCCCCTGAAACCCATATGTTAACCATTTCTTGAATCTTCAATTCTGTAGGCTCTAAGTATAACGAACTTGATGCTGAAGTAGAACGACCCAAACTTGTGTCTTATATCTTGTACTATCCACGTGACGTCAAACTTATAAATAAATCTATGAAATATAAGTAGATCGCAACCTCTTGACAAAAATCCTCATCTTCTATGAGACACATACCAAGTGATAGCAAATGTGCGCATTGAGCACCATAAGTTTGTAGATCACACACTTTTGCTAGATTTTGACAAGTCTTCGGCACAACATTGAAAACACAAACAAGTTATCTTTAAACGTTGTAAGCCGTTTAAGATATGATAAAACACGTACCCAAGTAAATCCACTTCATCGTCAAATAAGTCATAAACAATCTTCTTCGTAACCAATTAATTCAAACAATCCCAAAAATGAGCCTTTAAATCTGTTAAGAACATGTAAACCAAAACCAAAAACTTTCTTCCTGTGTGTGTTGTCTGATATCTCCAAACAACCGATAACCAAAAACTCTTCTTTGTCCGATGTCGGTCATAACATGCAGTACAAACTAGCAGTACAAATTTAATGCTAGCAGTATTAAAATTTACCAAGTAGTATAAACCACAAGGCTAGCAGTATTAACTTTTAAAAGAAACAGTACTACATAATTACCACTGTTAAGGTTACTTCTTCCTCCCATGTTGTTAGCAACGCTTTATCTGTTACAAAACAGTCACTAATCCGTCACCAATCTGCATTTTCCTTCCTCCCATTCTTTTGGTGACACTTTTTAGTGTCAGTAAAGCATCAAAATTTCTCTTGGCAGTACAAACATAAATGGGCAGTACTAATTTTCTTTGTACACTCGTGGCATCCCAAAGATAAGCTTTTAATTTCGTTTGGCAGTACCAAGTGAAAACAAGCAGCTTTAACTTTCTTTTTAGCCTTAGCATTACTAATACCCACGAAACAGTAGTAATACTTTTATCATTAGCAGTACTAAGAAGTCAGTTATGGAAACAAATATACACATCATACAAAATCCATACCAAAGCAAACCAATCACGAAGCAGTTTAAACCTTTACTCGAAATTGTTGGGATTAAAAGACATCTGAGTGCTGTTGAAGTTACTACTGCTGAATATGGAAAGTTACTGCTACTGGTTATATTTCTACTGCTGATGAAGTTCAGAGAAAATATTCTAAGTCATTACTACTGCTAGTTGTAAAGTTACTACTGCTAGTATCAGTTACTACTGCTAGAAGAGTTTCTGCTGTTAGAGTTTAGTTAGTACTGTTAGTTTGTTTTAGTACTGCTAAAGTGATATGTATGAGATATTTTAGAAAAAGATATGTATGTATAGAAAACGCGTTGTAAGCCCATTAGGGTTCCTTGGTGTATAAAAGGAGACCCTAGGGCATGTAGTTTATATATCTCTCATATTCATATCATTTAGAAATCGTTTTGTTATAGCTTCAAGGTTTTGTATAACCCTAACACTATAAAGAGTGTTCGTATCAATATATTGAGGCTTAAAGTTTGGTATTATACAATCTTGTTTGTTACTGTTTTATTGCTTATTCTTCTTAGTATCATAGACTAGATTCCGCATAGTCTTTGATATATTCAATCAAAGTTTCTACCATAGTTGTCTTGGATTTATTCAATACAACTAAGCCTTTTATAAGCTAAGCAAGATCTATTCAAGTGGGATCAACAAGTGGTATCAGAGCTTGTTGAGAAACTTTGAATAAGAAGGAACAATCTACACATACCAGATCTATTTGTTTGTGAAAACATAGAGTCAGTACCTGCACAAGTGGTTGCTGCTGCAAAACTTCCAGTACTCAATCCAAATGAATTTGAGCTTTGGAAAATGAGGATTGAACAGTACTTCTTAATGACTGATTATGCTCTTTGGGAAGTAATCTTAAATGGTGACTCACCTCTACCAACAAGGACTGTTGATGGTGTTGAGACAGCAGTACCTCCTACTACTGCAGATCAGAAGCTAGCAAGGAAGAATGAGTTAAAGGCAAGAGGTACTCTGTTGATGGCTCTTCCAAATGAACATCAACTAAAGTTTAACTCCTACAAAAGTGCCAAGTCTCTGATGGAAGCTATAGAGAAGAGGTTTGGAGGTAATAAGGAGTCAAAGAAAGTACATAAGACACTTCTTAAATAGCAGTATGAGAATTTCAATGGAAAGAGCTCAGAAGGACTTGATCAGATTTATGATAGACTGCAAAAGATTATCAGTCAACTAGACATCCATGGAGAAACTATTTCTCAAGAAGATTTGAATCTGAAGTTATTAAGATGTCTGTCATTTGAGTGGAAGACTCATACCCTGATTTGGAGAAACAAACCAGATTTTGAAACTCTAAGCATGGATGACTTGTACAACAATCTGAAGATTATGAAGCTGAAGTCATGGGGTCATCTAGCACAAGCCAAAACACACAAAACGTAGCTTTTGTGTCTTCCAATATCACTAGCAGCACCAATGAAGCAGTTAAGACTGCTCATGGTGTTTCTGCTGCTAACTCCAAGGCTAATGCTTCTACTTTACCAAATGTTGATAGTCTGAGTGATGCAGTGATCTACTCCTTCTTTGCTAGTCAGTCTAACAGTTCACAATTAGACAATGATGACCTAAAGAAAATTGATCCTGATGATGTAGAGGAGATGGACTTAAAGTGGCAAATGGCAATGCTGACAATGAGAGCAAGGAGATTTCTCAAGAAGACGGGAAGGAATCTAGGTGTTAATAGGACTGATACCATTGGCTTTGACAAGACCAAAGTGGAATGCTATAATTGCCATAGAAGAGGTCATTTTGCTAGGGAATGCAAGGCACCTAAGAATCAAGACAGTAGAAACAAGGAGACAACAAGAAGGACTGTGCCAATTGAGGAAACTACTTTAAATGCTTTAGTATCTCAGTGTGATGGATTTTTCTATGATTGGAGTGACCAGGCTAAAGAAGGACCTATCAATTTTGCACTTATGGCTTATACTTCTTCAGGTTCTTCAAGTTCTTCAAACTCAGACACTGAGGTATCAACTTGTTCTAAATCATGTTTAAAATCTTATGAAACTCTCAAAGAACATTATGACAATCTGACAAAAGATTTTAATAAGTCTCAATTAAATATAAGAGCTTATAAAGCAGGTATAGAATCTGTAGAGGCTAGACTAGATGTGTATGTTAGAAATACAAAAAAGTGTCGGTCACTACCAATATAGTTAGTCATAGCTCGTAGTAAGTTGTATGGTTAAGTTAGAAAGCTAACCGGGCCAAAGGCCCATGGATAAGCCCACTATAAGTCTATATCCGGCCATAGTAAGTCATATATAAACCCTTTCTATAACTTGGAGAGGGTGTTGGTTGTTCATTTGTCATATTTTTCACTAAGCTAATATTATTATTTTTCTTTCTCTCTCTGAGTGTTCATCCAACCATCTTTCTCTCTCTAAAACTCTAAGTGAATCAATCCATATTTGTGTTAAGATATTCTACAATTGGTATCAGAGCCATGGGGTGTTTATGTAGGTTTTGTGTGCATTTTTTCTACTCGGTTTACTAGTGTTTTTGGTTTGAATCCATTCAAAAAGTTTTCACTTTTTGAGGGTTTAAAAACCGTAAAGATCTTAACTTTCTTTCTTAGTTATCTTAGTATAGACTAGAAGTACAAGAAAATCTTTCAAAAACCATAAAAAATATCATCTTTTTGAGTCTTTTTGGTTAAAAAGAGGGGGTTGTACCAAGAATCTTGATTTCAAATTTTTCGTGTCAAAAACGTGAAAGTTTGTGTTTCTAAGGTTCTAATATTCTTAGATACTTAAGTTGTGCAAAAAAAAGCGGGTAAAAACGTCAAAAAGTGAGTCTTTTTAAGATTTTTGATTTTTGAGTTTCGTAGTGTATTATGCGATCTATACGTGTCTATAGGCGATCTATACGAGTTTAATTGCTCAGACGATTTATACATCATTTACTATAGGCGATTTATACTTCATTTCCTTCAGGCGATCTATACTTCATTTCCTTCAGGCGATCTATACTTCATTTCCTTCAAGCGATTTATACAATCTTGTGTGAAGGCGATTTATACACGTTTTATTAGTCAGGCAATTTATACAAGTTTGCCAAGTGATTTATACGTGTTAAGATTGTTAAGGCGATTTATACATTTCTTCAGGAGATCTATACGTATAATTGTTCAGGTGATTTATACATCACTTAAGGTGATTTATACATAGTTTCTGCAGGCGATTTATACATCTTCCTTTTGATGATTTATATGTTTTGCTTGGGAGATTTATATGCTTGACTAAGGAAAACTATACACATTTATTAAGTGAATTATACGGTTGTTCTTGATTTGTAAAATCCCGTGAATATTCGATTTCTCAGTTTTATCAAGAATTGTAAAATTCCATGTATTGCGAAATACTTAAACCTCATTAATCAAAACTCACTTTAAGACAACAACCTCCATTCACTATCTGATCATTTTAATCTAATCACATTGAAATGGATCCAATGATTTCACTTGGACAAAAGAATACTCTTGCTGAGTACATGATACTCTTCGGTGCTGACAATCGTCCACCTATGTTGGACAAGGACCTGTATGATTCTTGAAAAAGTCAAATGGAATTATACATGCAAAATAGAGAGCACGGAAGAATGATACTTGAATCAGTTGAAAATGGTCCTTTCATTTGGCCTACGGTTGAAGAGAACGGTGTGATCAGAACAAAGAAATATGTTGAATTTTCTGCTACTGAGAAAATTCAAGCTTATTGTGATATGAAAGCTACCAATATCATTCTTCAAGGTCTTCCTACTGATATCTATTCACTTGTGAATCATCACAGAGTTGCTAAAGATTTATGGGAGAGAGTTCAGTTACTGATGCAAGGTACCTCTTTAACAAAGCAGGAAAGAGAATGTAAGCTGTATGATAAATTTGATAAGTTTACTCACATCAAGGGGGAATTACTTCATACGTATTACTTGCGATTTACTCAGCTGATCAATGATATGAACATCTACAAGATGAAAATGGAGCAATTTCAAGTTAATACCAAGTTCTTAAACAGTCTTCCACCTGAATGGAGTAAGTTTGTGACGAATGTCAAACTAGTTAAAGATTTGCATACCTCTAACTTTGATCAACTTCATGCATATATTGAACAACACAAAATCTATGCAAATAAAGTTCGTATTATCCGTGAACGCAATCAAGATTCACTTGCATTCGTTGCAAATCAGCAGATGACACCACCTCACAACCTCACTTCAACCCTTATCAATCATCTTACAACAATACTTAACTTCAACAACAATTTTCACCATCACAACATGGATCAATTTAACCTAATCAACATTACTCATCTCATTATCCATCACAAACTCAATTCAAATATTCATCCATTCCACCATCAAATACATTTCAGTCTCAAATGAATCATCAAACCTCAACAGTTCCACAAGTAATTCCACAAGTTGCTTATCAATCACCTTAAACTCATACACAACCTATGACTGAATCACCATTTGGAGACTTAGGTTTTGCTGTTCTTGTATTTTCTCCTGGAGATGATCTAATTGCTTGTCTCAATAAAGCAATGGTTTTTCTAACGGCTGTAGCTTCTTCAAGGTTTCCTTCTACCAATAATCAGCTCAGAACTTCCTCTAATCCAAGAAACCATGCCACTATTCAAGATGGCAGGGTTACCGTGCAACAAGTTTAGGGGAGACAAAGGCAAAATTATTCTGGTACTACTTATAAGAGCAATGCTACTAGTTTAAGGGGAAATACTACAAGTGGACAAGCAAGAGTTATTAAATGCTACAACTGCCAAGGTGAAGGAAATATGGCTAGGCAATGCACTCAGCCTAAGCGACCAAGGAATGCTGCATGGTATAGGAGAAATCAATGTTAGTAGAAGCTCAGGAAGCTGGACAAAAATTAGATGAGGAGCAACTCGCATTTCTTGCAGATCCAGGAATTCTGGCAGATCAAGCTCAGATAATCATCCCTCATAATGTTGCTTTCCAGACTGAGGATCATGATATATATGATTTAGACTGTGATGATCTCTTGACTGAACAAGCGGTTCTTATGGCCAACATTTCCAACTATGGTTCTGACATTATCTTAGAGGTACCTAATTCTGAAACCTATCTGAATGATATGGATAATCAAAGTGTGCAGGCATTGTAGAATTTTGAACAAACACCAGTTATGGATTCTACAGATAATGAGATATCTAGTGATAGGAATATCATTCCATATTCTTAATATTTTCAAGAAACACAACAGGCAACTGTTCAAGATACTAATTTGCAGGCACAACAAGATTCAATGATTTTGTCTGTGATTGAACAAATGTCCGAACAAATGATTAATCATGTAAATAATTAGGAAAAGGCCAATAAGGAACAGAAAAATGAATCAATAACCGCTGAGTTAGAGAGATATAAGGAAAGGGTCAAAACTTTTGAACAACGTCTTAATATTGATTTAAGTAGTCGTGAAAAAATGATTGATTCTCAAATGGATGATATGATTAGAGAGAAACTTGCACTCAAAGAACAAATTGACTCACTTGAGCAAAATCTTTCTAAACAAATCAAAGAAAAGGAATCTTTATTCAAAACGTTTTCAGTTTTCAAAAATGAATCCAAAGAAAAGGAAAATAAATATATGGAAAATGAAATTGATTTGGAAAAGAAGATTAAGGAACTTGATAATATCATTTGTAAAGTGGGTCAATCTGCTCAGACAGTGCACATGTTAACTAAGCCACAAGCGTTTTATGATAATACACATAAACAAGCTCTAGGTTATCAAAATCCGTTTTATCTTAAGAAAGCTCAACGGATAAAACCAACCTTGTATGATGGTGTTGTTTTGTCTAATACACATGTTGCTATGCCTGTGATTGATGATGAAGAAACATTGATTTTGGAAGAAGAGAGTCGATCAAAAATGTCTGAAAAAGCAAAAGATCCTGAAGTTATTGCAAAGAAAATTTCTCACAAACCTATCGATTATGAAAAATTAAATAGCTTAACTGATGATTTTGAAAAACGTTTTCTCCACAACAAGAATTATCAGTTGAACAAGCCTTTTGGTTTCATATACTTAATCCATCCATTGAATCTTCTTACACACCACCTGTCATAGTGGAAGTTCCCAGTGAATTACCTAAGATGAGTTTGGTGAATGCAAGCCTTAAAAAGCTCAAATTCTACCTTACCCAGTTTGACTTTGTTGTGAAGAAGAGGACAACACCTAATGCTCTTGAAGAAGGTGAATGCGGGTTTGAGCATACGAAAACTATTTTTAACAATGAAATTATTCCATTTCTAAAATCTTTAAAAGATATCTTCAATGTGTTTGACAAGGATCTTCTAAATGAAATAACGGAAGTACAAACAGTTTTTGACCAAATGGATGCGGCTGTTCAACAGTCTTTAGTTGTTAAACAATGTTTGGAAATTGCTAAGAAAGAAATTCTTTTGGAAAATGATTGACTCTTACAAAAAATCATGTCTCAAGATGTTCTGTTAACTGTGATAAATTCTATGTCTTGGAATAATGATTCTGTGAATATGGAAATGCAAACTTATGATTCGTGTGAAAAGTGTTTGAATCTTGATGCTGAGCTTTCCAAATAAAAACAAGCTTATAATGATCTTTTGAAAAATTACTCACAACTTGAAAAACATTGTATTTCTCTTAAAGTCTCAATGCAATTGAAACAGGAAGTTTTTCAAAACGATGAATCTTGTGTTAATCATAATGGTGTTGAAATTCAAGAATATTTTGAAATCAATAATTTGAAAGCTCTTCTACAAGATAAAGACACGACCATTTGTAAGTTGAAGGATACCATCAGATCTTTGAGTAAGAATACTAAGGAAGAGAATGTTAATCATGATAAATGTGAACTTGAGCCCATAAATGAGGAATTGGAAAATAGTGTGGCTAAATTACTGTCAGAAAACGAGCGTCTTTGTAATGAAATAAATCATGTGAAACAGGTTTTTAAAGATCAATTTGACTCGATCAAACAGACATATATTCGTCATAAAGAACAAAGTGACTATTTAATTAACAAACTGAACTTAAAATTTGTGGAAAATAAGGATTTAAAAGCTCAAAATCAAGATAAGGTTTTTGTGATAACATCATTGAAAAACGATTTACGAAAATTGAAAGGGAAAGAAATTGTTGAAAATGTTGTTCACACACCTTCTGCCTCCACTATTGCTTCAGGCATGTTCAAGCTTGATATAGAACTGTTGCCTCCTAGGTTATTGCAAAATAGGAAAGTTCACATAAACTATCTTAGGAACACTCAAGAACAAGCTAATATTCTTTGGGAAATAGTCGAACAAGCTAAGGCGAAACAACCTTTAGATAGCGAGTTAGACCTTGCCTGTAAGTATGCCACAAGAATTCAGGAGTTGCTTGTATATGTTCAAGATACGTGCCCTAATGCGATAACACCTAGTACTAAGAAGGTTGTTGTCACACCCATGAACAATGTCAAGAAAGTTAGGTTTGCTGAACCTCTCACATCCTCAAGCAACATTAAACAGGTAGAGTCTTCTAATACATCAGATTCTAACACACCTGTGTTGTCTTCTACAGGAGTGAAGTGTTCTACTAGTAATTGCGGATCAAAGCCTCCAGGCAATAAAAAGAATGATAGGATCTCGCAAACACCAAGTAGGAACAAGAAGAATAAAGTAGAAGCCCAACCTAGGAAAGTTAATAAAATGAATCGTGTTGTTAAACCTGTTTGTGATGTTGATGTTAAGCATTCACTGTCAAATGCGAATTCTGAAATTCTCTGTGCTACTTGTAATAAATCTATGTTTGATGGTGTTCATGATAAATGTCTTCTTGATCTTGTGCAAAATGGGAATAAACGTACTAAATCTGCTAAGAAACATATAAAACAAAATATTTGGAAACCTACGGGTCATGTATTTACTGATGTAGGATTTAAGTGGAAACCAATAGGCAGAATCTTCACTATATTTGGTAACTCGTGCCCTTTAACTAGGATTACCTCAACTAAAGTAGTGCCTCCTAAGCAAACCACTTCCCACTCAGATGAAATACAAAAACCAGAGATAAAAGTCTATAGCAGGAAACCCAAAAATGTTAAAAACATAGGTTCGAGTAAAATAGCTAAGATTGTAGAATCTAAGAATGCTAACCACTCGGAACCCAATCAAATTTGGGGATCCACTGCAATAGATATTCCATCGTCTTCTTCTCTTGTCATGACAGGTTGTCCAGATTGTACTCTGGTATCTAGACTCTGGCTGTTCAAAACACATGACAGGGAATCGCTCTCAGCTCATGAACTTTGTTAGTAAATTTTTGGGTACTGTTAGATTCGGGAACGACTAGATTGCAAGGATTATGAGGTATGGTGACTATCAGCTAGGAAATGTTATTATCTCAAGGGTATACTACGTTGAGGGATTTGGACATAACTTGTTTTCTGTTGGTCAATTTTGTGATGCGGATCTTGAAGTTTTATTTCGGAAAAACACTTGCTTTATTCATAATTTAGAAGTTGTTGATCTACTTTCAGGGTCCCAAGACACAAATTTGTACACAATTTCTCTTAACGACATGCTTAAATCATCTCCAATCTGTCTTCTATCCAAAGCGTCAAAGACTAACAGTTGGTTATGGCACCATCGATTATCTCATCTCAACTTTGGTACTTTGAACAAGCTAGCTAAAGATGGTCTTACACGAGGAATTCCTAGACTTAAATTTTAGAAAGATCATTTGTGTTCAGCATGTGCATTAGGAAAAAGCAAAAAATCCTCTCATCAACCCAAATCTGAAGACACTAACCAAGAGAAACTATATCTTTTGCATATGAATTTGTGTGGCCCGATGCGTGTGGCTAGTATTAACGGGAAAAGGTATATCTTAGTGATAGTTGATGATTACTCAAGATTTACCTAGGTCAGATTTTTGAAGACAAAAGATGAAGCTCCTGCGGCCATCATCAAATGTATTAAAAATATACAAGGTCGTTTAAATGCCACAGTCCGGAATGTTCGAACAGATAATGGAACCGAATTTGTCAATCAGACACTTTGTGAATGGTATGAAAATGTTGGCATCATGCATCAAACTTCTGTAGCTCACACTCCTCAGCAAAATGGTGTTGTCGAAAGGTAAAATCAGACTCTTGTTGAAGCCGCTCGAACAATGCTAATATTTTCTAAAGCTCTATTATTTCTCTAGGCCGAAGCTATCAATACAGCTTGTTATACCCAAAACCGTTCTTTAATACGCCTCCGATACAACAAAACTCCATACGAGCTTATGCAAGATAAAAAAATCAGACTTATCATTCTTTCATGTCTTTGGCTCACTTTGTTATCCTACCAATGACCATGAGGATCTGGGAAAATTTGATGCCAAAGCAGACATTGGGATTTTTGTTGGTTACACGCCTGCAAAGAAAGTGTTCAGATTCTACAATAGAAGGACCCGGATAATTTCTAAAACAATTCACGTAACGTTCGATGAACTAACAGCAATGGCTTCTGAACAATTCAGTTCAGGACCCGGGCTTCAACGAATGACTCTTGTTACATCCAGTACAGGACTCGGTTCAAATCATATTTCTCAACAACCTTGCTTGCCACCAATAAGTGATGATTAGGATCGGTTATTTCAACCAATGTTTGATGAATACTTTAACCCTCCAACAATTGTTGTTTCTCTAGTTTCAGAAGCTGCTGCTCCAAGAGCTGAAGTATTAGCTAATTCTCCTGTGTCAATTTTCATTAACCAGGATGCTCCCTCAACAAGTATTCCCTCATCACAAGAACAAGAACATTCTCCAATCATTTCTCAAGGTTTTAAAGAATCACCAAAAACACCAACTTTTCATGATGATCCACTTAATGAATCTCCTAATGAAGACTTGACTTCTCAAGGATCATCATCGAATATAAGACAAATACACACTCCATTTGAACACCTTGGTAGATAGACTAAGGATCATACAATAGCAAATGTAATCAGAGATCCTTCTCGCTCTGTATCTACGAGAAAGAAACTCGAAACTGATGTCATGCGGTGTTACTTTGATGCCTTCCTAACTTCTGTCGAACCTAAGAACTTTAAACAAGCAATGACCGAACCATCATAGATCGATGCAATGCAAGAAGAAATTCATGAATTTGAAAAACTAGAAGTTTGGGAATTGGTGCCGTGTCTAGATAACGTGTTCTTGATCAAGCTGAAATGGATTTATAAAGTCAAGACAGATGAATTTGGCAAGGTACTAAAGAATAAGGCTAGGCTCATTGCTCAAGGATTCAGGCAAGAAGAAGGAATTGACTTCAAGGAATCATTTGCACCTGTTGCTAGAATAGAGGCCATTCGTATCTTCGTAGCTAATGCTGCTCACAAGAATATGACAATCTACCAATTGGACGTCAAAACGGCTTTCTTAAATGGAGAGCTTAAATAAGAGGTCTGTGTTTTACAACCAGAAGGATTTGTTGATCAGGACAACCCATCGCATGTGTACAAGCTCAAAAAGGCTCTTTACGGTCTCAAACAATCACCACGTGCATGGTATGATATGCTGTCAAGCTTCCTTATCTCTCAACAATTCTCCAAAGGTGAAGTTGATCCAACACTCTTCACACGGCATGCTGGAAACGACATATTACATGTACAAATTTATGTTGACGATATAATATTTGCTTCCACTAATACTACCATGTGCAATGAGTTTGCTAATCAGATGACCACTAAGTTTAAGATGTCAATGATGGGGCAAATGTTATTTTTTTAGGATTATAGATTTCTCAAAGTCCTATAGGCATCTTTATAAACCAATCTAAATATGCTTATGAAATTGTTAAAAAATATGTTTTGCATTCTACTGATTATGTCGACACACCCATGATTGAAAACAAGAAGTTGGATGAAGATCTACAGGGGAAACAAATTGATGCTATACTTTACCGTGTCATGATTGGATCCTTAATGTATCTTACATCCAGTAGAACTGACCTTAATCATGTTGTTTGCTTATGTGCCCGGTATCAGGCTAAGCCTACCGAAAAGCACTTACAAGCGGTGAAATGGATCTTTCGATACCTAAACGGAACCATTAACATGAGTCTATGGTACTCAAAGGATACCGATATGTCAATCATAGCTTATGCAGATGCCGATCATGCGGGGTGTTAGGTCACTAGACGTAGTACATCAGGAAGCGCTCAGTTCTTAGGTGATAAACTTGTTAGCTGGTCGTTCAAGAAGCAAAAGTGCATTGCCATATCGAGTACATAGGCTGAATATATTGCCTTATCTGGGTGTTGCTCACAAATCCTTTAGATGTGTTCATAACTAACAGATTATGGCTTTCAATTCAATAAGATCCCTCTGTACTGCGACAACAAGAGTGCGATTGCTTTATGCTGTAACAATGTTCAACATTCAAGAGCTAAGCACATCGATATTCGCTACCATTTCATAAAGGAGCAAGTAGAGAATGGAATCCTAGAGCTATACTTTCTCCGGACTGAATACTAACTGGCTGACATCTTTACTATACCTTTACCTCGAGAAAGATTTAACTTCTTGATCGATAAGCTAGGTATGAAAAGCATGTCTTCAGAAACGTTGAAACGTCTGGCAGAGGAAACGGATGAGTGATGGTGGTAACTCATATCCTGTAAATATGTATATATGAAAACATAGAAATTCCAAAAAGATTTTCATTTTATAAAATTCTACAAAAACAAAAGAAAAATAAAAAATAAAAAAAATATAAAAATATGTATCTCTGGCATGTCTTCTGAAAATCGATAACATTTACAGCCTTAGAAATGTCATTCAATAATGATATGAGGCTATAAATGAAGTTCGAACAGAAGTTTCAAAAGCTTTCAAAACATGCCAAAATGGCTTGCTATTATTTCTGATAGCAACCCGATCATCATCTTAAAGGCAAGTATTCTGTAAAAAAGGAGACTTGACCTCTCAACAAGAATTTATTCTCGGGCAGGGTTTACTTTATGACCATGCAAAGGCTTGTGATTACTTTGCATCATAACCCGTGCTTCTTATAATCCATAAGTGTACGTGTCAGTGCGCTTATGTGTCAAAATAAGAGAAATTTTATTTTCTTTGGTGTTGATTTTCAATATATACAATAATCATCTTTCAGATTCAACAGATCATCATTTTTCTAAGACAATTATGAACCATCAAATAACGACTACAACTCTTTCAATAGAAAACAGGTCATTATTTAAGGGGGAGAAACTGTCAAAATCATCTTCTTCATAATTAATAAAGTGTCAATCGGAAAAGGTTTTAATGGTATCAAGTGAATAATTAAAGGGGAGTTGATAAATGTTAACTTAATAGGGCTTTATTTGATACATGTTTAATTTGTAGGGGTATTAATGCAAAATGTGAGACTTTTTCTTGTTTACTAAACCTTAGGGACTAGTTTTGCCTTTTGCTAAACTTGAGTTTGCCATAGGACAAGTTTTTAAGAAAATTTGAAGTGCTCATTAAACCTTAGGGGGCATTTATGCCAAAACACCATAGTTTTAAACTTATACTCCATCCCCATCACTTTACCAATCGTCACACACACACTCACCTTAAACCTCCATTGTTGACTTTCAAAACCTCAAGAACTCGCTCAATTCTCGTTATTAACCTAAAAGGTACACTTATCGATGCTAAAGCTTCTATAATTTGACCAAATCTTGACCATTCATTCGAAAAACCCTAAAACTCGATTTAAATTGTATCACCTTCAAAAGTGTATGGAATCTCAAATTAATTGAGGGGTTTTGGTCCTATAGGGGTCTAGTTGTTGCACCTTTAACAGTTTTAATGAGGTTAACTCCTTCATGGGTATTGATTGATTCTTGTTTGTCGAACTAAGTAAAAGTGGTTAAAAACTTGAAAACATTTATGGGTTTGGGTTTAAGAAGGGTTATTAAGAATGTTTGAGTGCATTTGAGTGTTTGGTTACATGCTTACATGTTAAATCTTGAAATTTATGTGGTTTTGAACTCATATGGGTCGAACGTGGCTTAGATCAAGATTTTCATGGTTAATTTATGCTTTAAAGATGTTAGAATGATATATTGATAGTATTTGATCATGTTTAAGTGAACTTAGAGGCTTTACAAGGCATAAAATGTTTATGTAAAAACTTGCATAGGCGATCAATACGTAAATATTTATACAGGTGATCTATACGAATGTTAACACAGGCAATCAATACAACATTATAAAGGCGATCTATACATGAAAACTTAAAAAGGCGATCTATGCATAGGTGTCATAAACAGGTGATCTATACATAAAATATTGTATAGGCGATCAATGCATAATCTTGACACAAGTGATCTATACACTCAAATGTTACACAGGTGATCTATACACTTTACATAGGCGATCTATACTTGATGTTTTCTAATTGAATTAATCACATTATCTTGGTAATTCAACCTAATAACCTAATCTAAGTATAATTTATCCCTATCTTATCATTGAGTGATTAAGTTAGGTGTAATTTTCCTTAGAAATCTTAAGTGTTTGCCATGATTTCATTAGTTTGCGTATAGTCAATGTGGTATATGAGTGTGTGTATCCTGTTTGCATGCGTATCAGTTCTTTGCATTGTGTGTAGGTATATCACTTTGTTGCCTTCTATTTGTTTGCCTATCCCCTGTTGTAAACCCTGTCTTGCATCAATAATCTTGAATCACGATCTAGATTATCTATCAGTGTTATATATATTTGATTGTATATGAACTGTATGTGACAATTCTTAACAGAATCATGTCTTCCATCACTGTTCAAGAAACCAAGCTTGATCTTGAGCTTGTTCCCAAGGAGAATAGATTTGATATCAGAAAATGCAATGGAAGAATCCCTCGTGGATTTTCACCAAGAGAACCCACATTTCAAGTCACTCTAGATGCCATTGCACTCACTCCATGCTATCCTGCATTTCTCATCACTGCTAATGTCCTTGAAGTGTATATGCACCAATTCTGGAACTCTGTATACAAGCATGATAACTTCTACAGATTTAAAATTGACAAGAAGAAAAGATTCAAGCTTACCTTGGAAGTCTTTAGAGATATCTTTTAGATTTGTCCAAGAGTACAAGATCAAGACTTTGATGCACTACCCATTTAAGAAGACATTGTGTCTTTCTTAAGAGATCTTAGTCATACTGGGATATCACTTCACTCAATGATGTTGTTGTCGATCAGATGCATTAACCTTGGAGAACTTTTGCTGCTCTTATTAACATAAGCTTATCAGGAAAGACTAGTGGTCTTGACAAGCTTCGTCTCTCCAGAGCACAAATCTGTATATCATTGTCTTTAGGAGAACTTTCAGAAGGTTTTTCATGTGCAGCTGGAGCAACATCTTCTATTGGAATCCTTGTCCTATGAGGTTGTAGTGGAAGCAGGTATGTATTCCTGGGTAGGTCCTTTATCTTTTCTTGATAAACCTGCAACATAAGAATCGTATGTACCTGCATCCACATTAACCTGGATTTTCTACACTAACAGGAATATAATTCATTGAATTGGTGAAAAAATCAAGATCAAACATCTAATTAGGACCAGTTCCTGTCACATTTGGTTGATCTTCAAGAAAATTAATGTGCAAATTCTCTTTTACCCTTTTGGTCCTTTTGTTGTATACTCTAAATGCTTTACTAGAGGTAGAGTATCCAAGCAAATAACCTTCATTAGATTTCCCATCAAATTTGCCCAAGGAATCTAAGGTGTTCAAAATAGTCAAGGGGCACCCAAAAGGTCTCATAAAACTAATACTAGGTAATTTACCTATTAATAGTTCATAAGGTGTCTTATTTTGAGGTTTGGTTACTAATACCCTATTCAGTACATAGCAAGCAGTATTAACTGCCTCTGCCCAAAATGGGATAGGTAAAAGTGAATCTGCTAACATAGTTCTAGCTGCCTCAATTAGGGTCCTGTTTTTCCTTTCTGCAACACCATTCTGCTGTGGAGTTCTAGCTACACTAAACTCCCTTTTGATTCCTTTCTTAGCACAGAATTCATTCATAGCATGATTCTTAAACTTTGTCCCATTATCACATCTAATGATTTTAACATTATGACTCAATTGGTTTTCTAAGCCTATGATAAGATTACAAAGGATTTCAGATGTTTCATCCTTGGTAGCTAAGAAAAATACCCAACTAAATCTGCTAAAATCATCAGTCACAACCAAGCAGTACCTTTTCTTGTTAATACTTTCTACAGAGACAGGTCCAAATAAGTCCATATGAAGTAATTCTAGGGGCTTTCTGATTCTTTCTAACTTGGCTTACACAGGAGGACTTGTGTTGCTACCCTTCTTGCAGGCAACACAAGTGTGGTCATTCACAAAAACTTTTGAAGGTAAACCTCTAACTAGGTGACCTTTAACAAGTTTATTTATATTTTTGAAATTCTTATTACCTAATTCTCCTGTGCCTTAATTTAGACTCGTTGCTGTTGATTTGCATATTAAACAAGTTTCCTCCAGAAGCGAAACATTTGTTCTTTAAATACAAAGTTGTATCACACATCACCTTTTAGGAGCTCTAAGTACCTACTTTGACTTTCATCAAGAATAGCTTAAAGCTAGGAGATAACGATAAGGCCATTCAGACTCGTAAAAATGGACATATTTTTTATGTCACACATTTGTGAGACAGAGAAAAGGTTAAACTTAAGTTCATCTACAAAATAAACATCATCAAAAGTTAAATTTAGCGTATTGATTTTACCTTTTAACCATATTTTTACCTCCTTTGGGATCACTTCCAAAAGCCACAAAGCTCCATTGAAATTTTTAATAGTCTGAAAGATAATGCTTTGTTGCCAGCATATGGCTAAAGCAACCCACAATCCACCACTGCATGATCGTGTAACAAGATCTTGGATTTCCTGCACAAAAGTAAGAGATATTAGGATCTCTTAGGGATCCAAGCATTACAGCTGGAAATCCCTTTTGGGTCAACATACTCAACCTTCTTGAGCATGAATGTATACCACTGTTCTATCGGAACACATGATCTAAGTAATTTAACTTAGGCCTCCAAAAATAAAACCCATCTTGATTTTTTTAACGGTCGGTATCCAGGATACCCTTTCCAGTATTAACTATGCTCTTGTCCCTGCAGTAGTCATATTTTGAACCCCAAATTTTAACATTCTTGTTTTAAGTCTTTCTTACTTAGGTCTAAAAGCTGGTTTTGTGTAGTAAGACCTCTTGATAGGTGAACATGAGCCTCTTGGTCTTATATTGTCCATTCTTGGGTAAATAGGTCTGGTAGCATAAACAGGCCTAGCAGTACTAACACTTGGCCTATGCAAACCTGTTCTTGTTAGTACTCCTGATGGGACAAAAGTCTTACTTAAATGTGGGTATTTTGAAAAGTTTTGATGATTAACTCTTTTAGTATTATCCCATACTGGTTTGCCCTCCCTTTGACCAGTATTAACCACATTTTTCAGCTTAGGCTCTTGACTCTTTTTGTCATGAAAATTACAATCTTTGATCAGATGCTCAGTACTTTTACAAACAAAACAAGCTTTTACTTTCCTAAAACTAATTCCTTGTTTCTGAGAATTTTGACCACTTTTATCATCTCTAGTCTTAACTGTTTGAGTCTCAGGTCTAACTGTTTGCACTTCATTTACTTCTTCCTCATCATCTGAGTTCCAATCCTCAATGATAACTCTATCTCTGTCAATCTTAGGATTAGACACAACTGACTCACTGGCTGACTTAGGCTTTTCAGTATTTGCATCATTTGTTTTAATATTAAGCTCAGTTGTTTGTGACTTAATGATTTTATTCCTAATGGCATATTCATCTAACCTTACAAATGATATGTCAGCTCTTGGGGTTAAGAAGGTTCCCTGTTATGAGGAGGGGGAACAAGTTTATAACCCATTCTTTAAAAATCTATAATTTTTCTCCCTTTTTTTTTTTTTTTATGGTGTGTTCTCTTCATCACCTTGATCTTACAATCAAAAATACTTAACTTTCCTCAACTATTAGTTTATGATTGCTACTTAATTCATTTAATTGTGTGCCATATCCTAAACCAGTTTTATCTCTAGCACTCATTTGACTGTTAAGTATTTCATCAAGATTCTTGGTCGATTCTTCCCATTTTGCAATCTTATCTTTTAAACTCATCTCTTTCACTTAACATCCTATCTTATTCGCATATTTAAGTTCGTTAATTTTTATTTCTCTAAATTAAGCTCATTAGTTTTGAAATTCATATTTCTCACACCAAGCCATTCTTTCTTTTCATTCCAAGAATCCTATATTCTATTGACTCTATGGCTATCTCTAAACCACTGATTTCTAGTTTTGCTTTGTTATGTTTTTCTCTTTCCAGTATCATTTGTTCTTTTAAAGTGTTTTAATAGATTCACAGAAATTGTTTTAGATACATTTTTGTACCTCCTTGTCGAAGAACTTGATGAGCTTGAAGAGGAGATTGCCATCAAAGATAGTTGACTGGTTTAGTTCAAAATCACAATGCTCCCAGTCCATAGCCTCCTAGACCATCTTGAGCCATCAGTGCCTGTGATGTAGAATTTATTCGTTGAGTGCATTGCTCCCTGCCATTGTCACCATAAGATCTTCTCCCTTGATTCCTTCCAGATCTGCATTCTCTAGCAAAATGCCCTTTTCTGTGACAGTTGTAGCACTCAATCTTTGTCTTATCAAGAGAAACAAGTCGTTTTTCTTTGAAGTCCAAATTCCTTCCTGTCCTCTGAATGAACTTCTTTACTCTGACAGTCAACATAGCCACCTGCCATCGAAGATCCAATTCCTCCAAGCACTTCTCCAATCCATTGCTGAAATTCCTCATTCTGCAAGTTGAGAAATGGTTGTTTGGTTGTGCAAGAAAGATAAGCTACTTCCATGAGCACATGTGAGTAGATGGAACTTGATTAATTCCACCAGCAGTACTAACCCCAAAATCCTCCACTGGCAGTACTAACTTCATTAAGTACTTGCTGTATTTCAGAGGGAGATAAGCCAAATTCTGAGAAAACAAGAAGTTTTTTAAAACGATGAATCTTGCGTTAATCAAAATGCTGTTGAAATTCAAGAATATTTTGAAATCAATGATTTGAAAGCTCGGCTACAAGATAAAGACAAGACCATTTGTAAGTTGAAGGATACTATTAAATCTTTGAGAGAGAATACCAAGGAAGAGAACGTTAATCCTGATAAATGTGATCTTGAGCCCATAAATAAGGAACTGGAAAATAGTGTGGCAAAATTGCTTTCTGAGAACGAACGTCTTTGTAATGAAATTAATCATGTGAAACAGGTTTTTAAAGATCAGTTTGACTCAATCAAACAGACACGTGTTCGTCATAAAGAACAAAGTGACTCTTTAATTAACAAACTGAACTTAAAATCTATGGAAAATGAGGATTTAAAAGCTCAAATTCAAGATAAGGTTTTTGTGATAACATCATTGAAAAATGATTTATGAAAATTAAAAGGGAAAGAAATTGTTGAAAATGTTGTTCACACACCTTCTGCCACCACTATTGCTCCAGGAATGTTCAAGCTTGATTTAGAACCGTTGCCTCCTAGGTTATTGCAAAATAGGGAAGTTCACATAGACTATCTTAGGAACACTCAAGAACAACCTAATATTCTTCGGGAAATAGTCGAACAAGCTAAGGAGAAACAACCTTTAGATAGCGAGTTAAACCTTGCTTGTAAGT
Organism: Tanacetum coccineum; assembly: GCA_026074375.1. Classification (NCBI taxonomy): domain Eukaryota; kingdom Viridiplantae; phylum Streptophyta; class Magnoliopsida; order Asterales; family Asteraceae; genus Tanacetum; species Tanacetum coccineum. The sequence continues at coordinate 53,637 of BQNB010004802.1, forward strand.
ATGCCACAAGAATTCAAGAGTTGCTTGTATATGTTCAAGATATGTGCCCTAATGCGATAATACCTAGTGCTAAGAAGGTTACTGTCAAACCCATGAACGATGTCAAGAAAGTTAGGTTTGCTGAACCTCTCACATCCTGAAGAACCATTAAACAGGTAGAGTCTTCAAATACATTAGATTCTAACACACTTGTGTTGTCTTCTATAGGAGTGAAGTGTTCTACTAGTAATTGCAGATCAAAGCCTCCAGGCAATAAAAGGAACGATAGGATCTCGCAATCACCAAGTATGAACAAGAAGAATAAAGTAGAAGCCCAACCTAGGAAAGCGAATAAAGTGAATCATGTTGTTAAACCTGTTTGTGATGTTAATGTTAAGCATTCACTGTCAAAAGCGAATTTTGAAATTCTTTGTGCTACTTGTAATAAATCTATGTTTGATGGTGTTCATGATAAATATCTTCTTGATCTTGTGCAAAATGGGAATAAACGTATGAAATATGCTAAGAAACATATAAAACAAAATATTTGGAAACCTACGGGTCATGTATTCACTGATGTAGGATTTAAGTGGAAACCAACAAGCAAAATCTTCACTATAGTTGGTAACTCGTGCCCTTTAACTAAGATCACCTCAACTAACATAGTGCCTCCTAAGCAAACCACTTCCCACTCAGATGAAATACAAAAACCAGAGATAAAAGTCTATTGTAGGAAACCCAAAAGTGTTAAAAACATAGGTTCAAGTAAAATAGCTAAGATTCTAGAATCTAACCACTCGGAACCCAATCAAATTTAGGGATCCACTGCAATAGATATTCCATCGTCTTCTTCTCTTGTCATGACAGGTTGTCCAGATTGTATTCTCGTATCTGGACTCTGGCTGTTCGAAACACATGACAAGGAATCGCTCTTAGCTCATGAACTTTGCTAGTAAATTTTTGGGTACTATCAGCTAGGAAACGTTATTATCTCTAGGGTATACTACGTTGAGGGGCTTCGACATAATTTGTTTTTTGTTGGTCAATTTTGTGATGCGGATCTTGAAGTTGCATTTTAGAAAAATACTTGTTTTATTTGAAATTTAGAAGGTGTTGATCTACTTTCAGGGTCTCGAGACACAAATTTGTACATAATTTCTCTTGATGACATGATTAAATCATCTCCGATCTGTCTTCTATCCAAAGCGTCAAAGTCTAAGAGCTGGTTATGGCATCGTCGATTATCTCATCTCAACTTCGGTACTTTGAACAAGCTAGCTAAAGACGGTCTTGCACGAGGAATTCCTAGGCTTAAATTTCAGAAAGATCATTTGTGTTCAGCATGTGCATTAGGGAAAAGCAAAAAATCCTCTCATCAACCCAAAGCTGAAGACACTAACCAAGAGAAACTATATCTTTTGCATATGGATTTGTGTGGCCCAATGCATGTAGCTAGTATTAACGAAAAAAGGTATATCTTAGTGATAGTCGACGATTACTCAAGATTTACCTGGGTTAGATTTTTGAAGACAAAAGATGAAGCTCCTGCAGCCATCATCAAATGTATTAAAAACATTCAAGTTCGTTTGAAAGCCACAGTCCGGAATGTTCAAACAGATAATGGAACCGGATTTGTCAATCAGATACTTCGTGAATGGTATGAAAATGTTGACATCATTCATCAAACTTCTGTAGCTCGCACTCCTCAGCAGAACGGTGTTGTCGAAAGGCGAAATCGGACTCTTGTAGAAGCTTCTCGAACTATGCTGATATTTTCTAAAGCTCTATTATTTCTCTATGCCAAAGCTATCAATACTTCTTATTACACCCAAAACTGTTCTTTGATACGCCTCCGATACAACAAAACTCCATACGAGCTTATGCAAGACAAGAAACTAGACTTATCATTCTTTCATATCTTTGGTTCACTTTGCTATCCTACTAATGACCACGAGAATCTGGGTAAATTTGATGCAAAAGTAGACATTAGGATTTTCGTTGGTTACGCGCCTGCAAAGAAAGCATTCAAAATCTACAATAGAAGGACCCGAATAATTACTGAAACAATTCATGTAACGTTCGATGAGCTAACAGCTATGGCTTATGAACAATTCATTTCAGGACCCGGGCTTCAAGGAATGACTCCTGCTACATCCAGTACAAGACTCGGTTCAAATCTTGTTTCTCAACAACCTTGCTTTCCACCAATAAGAGATGATTGGGATCGGTTATTTAAACCAATGTTCGATGAATACATTAACCCTCCAACAATTGTTGTTTCTTCAGTTCCAGAAGCTGTTGCTCCAAGAGTTGAAGTATTAGCTGATTCTCCTATGTCAACTTCTATTGATCAGGATGCTCCATCAACAAGTATTCCATCATCACAAGAACATGAACATTCTCCAATCATTTCTCATGGTTTTGAAGAATCACCAAAAACACCAACATTTCATGATGATCTACTTAATGAATCTCCTCATGAAGACTCAACTTATCAAGGTTCATCATCTAATGTGAGACAACTCCACACTCTATTAGAACACCTTGGTAGATGGACTAAGGATCATCCTATAGCAAACATGATCAGTGATCCTTCTCGCTCTGTATCTACAAGGAAGCAACTTGAAACTGATGCCATGTGGTGTTATTTTGATTCCTTCCTAACTTCAGTAGAACCAAAGAACTTCAAACAAGCAATGACCAAAACGTCATGGATCGATGCAATGCAAGAAGAAATTCATGAATTTGAAAGACTTGAAGTTTAGGAATTGGTGTCGTGTCCAAATAGCGTGTTCTTGATCAAGCTGAAATAGATTTATAAAGTTAAGACAGATGAATTTGGCGGGGGACTAAAGAATAAGGCTAGGCTCTTTGCTCAAGGATTCAGGCAAGAAGAAGGAATTGACTTCTAGGAATCATTTTCATCGGTTGCTAGAATAGAGGCCATTCGTATCTTCATAGCTAATGCCGCTCACAAGAATATGACAATCTACCAAATGGATGTCAAAACGGCTTTCTTGAATGGTGAGCTCAAAGAAGAGGTCTATGTTTCACAACCAGAAGGATTTGTTGATCAGGACAACCCATCGCATATGTACAAGCTCGAAAAAGGCTCTTTACATTCTCAAACAAGCACCACGTGCATGGTACGATATGCTGTCAAGCTTCCTTATCTCTCAACAATTCTCCAAAGGTGCAGTTAATCCAACACTCTTCACACGGCATGCTGGAAACGACATATTACTGGTACAAATTTATGTTGATGATATAATATTTGCTTCCACTAATACTGCCATGTGCAATGAGTTTGCTAATCAGATGACCACTAAGTTCAAGATGTCAATGATGGGGCAAATGTCATTTTTTTAGGATTACAGATTTCTCAAAGTCCCAGAGGCATCTTTATAAACCAATCTAAATATGCTTCTGAAATTGTTAAAAATTATGGTTTGCATTCTACTAATTTTGTCGACACACCCATGATTGAAAACAAGAAACTGGATGAAGATCTACAAGGGAAACAAATTGATGCTACACTTTAGCGTGTCATGATTGGATCCTTAATGTATCTTACATCCAGTAGACCTGACCTTAATCATTCTGTCTGCTTATGTGCCTGTATCAGGCTAAGCCTACCAAAAAGCACTTACAAGTGGTGAAACGGATCTTTCGATACCTAAACGGAACCATTAACATGGGTCTATGGTACTCGAAGGATAATGATATGTCACTCACAGCTTATGCAGATGCCGATCACGCAGGGTGTCAGGATACTAGACGTAGTACATCGGGCAGCGCTCAGTTCTTAGGTGATAAACTTGTTAGCTGGTCGTCCAAGAAGAAAAAGTGCACTGCCATATCGAGTACAGAGGCTGAATATATTGCCTTATCTGGGTGTTGCTTACAAATCCTTAAGATGCATTCACAACTAATAGATTATGGCTTTTAATTCAATAAGATCCCTCTGTACTGTGACAACAAGAGTGCGATTGCTTTATGCTGCAGCAATGTTCAACATTCAAGAGCTAAGCACATCGATATTGGCTACCATTTCATAAAGTAGCAAGTGGAGAATGGAATCGTTGAGCTATACTTTTTCCAGACTGAATACCAACTGGGACATCTTTACTAAACCTTTACCTCAAGAAAGATTTAACTTCTTGATTGATAAGCTAGGTATGAAAAGCATGTCTCCAGAAATGTTGAAACGTCTGGCAGAGGAAACGGACGAGTGATAGTAGTAACTCATATCCTGTAAATATGTATATATGAAAACATAAAATTCCAAAAAGATTTTCAATTTATAAAATTTTACAAAAAAAAATTAAAAAATCCGTAAAAATATAAATATATGTATCTCTGGCAAGTCTTCTGAAAATCGATAACATTTACAACCTTAGAAATGTCATTCAATAATAATACGAGGCTGTAAATGTAGTACAAGCAGAAGTTTTAGAAGCTTTCAAAACATGCCAAAATGGCTTGCTATTATTTTAGATAGCAACCCGGTCATCATCTTAAAGGCAAGTATTCTGTCAAAAAGGAGACTTGACCTCTCAACGGGAATTTATTCTTGGGCATGGTCTACTTTATGACCATGCAAAGGCTTATGATTACTTTTCATCACAACCCGTGCTTCCTTTATTCCTTAAGTGTACGTGTCAGTGCGCTTATGTGTCAAAATAAGAGAAATCTTATTTTCTTGGGTGTTGATTTTCAAAACATACAATAATCATCTTTTAGATTCAACAGATCATCATTTTTCTAAGACAATTTTGAACCATCAAATAACGACTACAACTCTTTCAATAGAAAACAAGTCATTATTTGAGGGGGAGAAACTGTCAAAATCATCTTCATAATTAATAAGGTGTTAATCGAAAAAGGTTTTAATGGTGTCGGGTGAATAATTAAAGGGGAGTTGATAAATGTTAATTTAATAGGGCTTTATTTGATACATGTTTAATTTGTAGGGGTATTAATGCAAAATGTGAGACTTTTTCTTGTTTACTAAATCTTAGGGACAAGTTTTGCCTTTTGCTAAACTTGAGTTTGCCTTAGGATAAGTTTTTAAGAAAATTTGAAGTGCTCATTAAACCTCAGGGGGCACTTATGCCAAAACACCATAGTTTTAAACTTATACTCCCTCCCCGTCACTTTACCTATCATCACACACACACCCACATTAAACCTCCTTTGTTGACTTTCAAAACCTCAAGAACTTGCTTAATTCTCGTTATTAAGCTAAAAGGTACACTTATCAATGCTAAAGCTCTTATAATTTGACCAAATCTTGACCATTCATTCGAAAAATCCTAAAACTCAATTTAAATTGCATCACCTTCCAAAGTGTATGGAATCTCAAATTGATTGAGGGGTTTTGGTCCTATAGGGATATAGTTATTGCACCTTTAACAGTTTTTAATGGGGTTAACTCCTTCGTGGGTATTGATTGATTCTTGTATGTCTAGTGAAAGTGGGTAAAAACTTGAAAATGTTTATGGGTTTGGGTTTAAGAAGGATTATTAAGAATGTTTGAGTGCATTTGAGTGTTTGGTTACATGCTTACATGATAAATCTTGAAATTTATGTGGTTTCGAGCTCATATGGGTCGAACGTGGCTTAGATCAAGATTTTCATGGTTAATTTATGCTTTAAAGATGTTAGAATGATATATTGATAGTATTTGATCATGTTTAAGTGAACTTAGAGGCTTTAAAAGGCATAAAATGTTTATGTAAAAACTTGCATAGGCGATCAATACATAAGTCATTTATTTCAGGCGATCAATACACTTGATGGTTTCACAGGCGATCAATACGTAAATATTTATACAGGCGATCTATATAAATGTTAACACAGACGATCAATACACCATTATAAAGGCGATCTATACATGTAAGCTTAAAAAGGCGATCTATAAATAGGTGTCATAAACAGGCGATCTATACATAAAATATTATATAGGCGATCAATACATAATCTTGACACAGGAGATCTATACACTTAAATGTTACACATGCGATCTATACACTTTACATAGGCGATCTATACTTGATGTTTTCTAATTGAAGAACCTAATCTAAGTATAATTTACCCCTATCTTATCATTGAGTGATTAAGTTAGGTGTAATTTTCCTTAGAAATCCTAAGTGTTTGCCATGATTTCATTAGTTCGCCTATAGTCAGTGTGGTATATAAGAGTGTGTGTATCCTGTTTGCATGTGTATCAGTTCTTTGCATTGTGTGTAGGTATATCACTTTGTTTCCTTATATATGTTTGCCTATCCCCAGTTGTAAACCCTGTCTTGCATCAAAAATCTTGAATCACAATCTTGATTGTCTATTAGTGTTATATATATTTGCTTGTATATGAATTGTATGTGACAATTCTTAGCAGAATCATGTCTTCTATCACTTCGCAACAAACCAAGCTTGATCTTGAGCTTGTTCCCAAGGAGAATAGATTTGATATCGGAAAATGCAATGGAATAATCCCTCGTGGATTTTCACCAAGAGAACCCACATTTCAAGTCACTCTAGATGTCATTGCACTCACTTTATGCCATCCTGCATTTCTCATCATTGTTGATGTCCCTGAAGTGTATATGCACCAATTCTAGAACTCTGTATACAAGCATGATGACTTCTACAGATTCAAAATTGACAAGAAGAAAAGATTCAAGCTTACCTTGGAAGTCTGTAGAGATATCTTTCAGATTTGTCCAAGAGTACAAGATCAAGACTTTTATGCACTACCCACTAAAGAAGACACGGTGTCTTTCTTAAGAGATCTTGGTCATACTAGGGATATCACTTTACTCAATGATGTAATTGTCGATCAGATGCATCAACCTTGGAGAACTTTTGCTACTCTTATTAACAGAAGCTTATCAGGAAAGACTAGTGGTCTTAACAAGCTTCGTCTCTCCAGAGCACAAATCATTTGGGGTATGTACTTTCAGAAGAATGTAGATTATGTGGAGTTACTTTGGGAAGAATTCACCTATCAGATTGATGATAAAGACTTCAAAAAGCAAGAAAAGATGTACTACCCTTGATTCACAAAAGTTATCATTCACCACCTTCTCATTCAAGAAAAGACAATTTCATGGAGAAACAAGATTGGGATGCACACCTCAAAGAATGACTACTTGATTAACACCTTAAGATTTGTTTCAAGAAAATAAGCATCTTAGATCTATGGAGTTGTTCTACCTGAATGCTTGACCAGTCTTGGGATGAAGGAATCCAAGGCTTACAAGACTTATCTTGGCTATGCTATAGGTGTTGTACCTCCCAAGATTGCTAGAAAATTAAAGAAAGCCTCTATAACTAAAAAGGGCAGTGATCTAGTCCCTGCAGATGAAGAACCTGTCACAAAAGGCAAACGAATCAATAGATCTGTCAAGAAGTCTTCAACTAAGCCAGCAATAGGTATCGTCATCAAAGAGCCTCTGGTGGAAACAAAGTCTAAAGGAAAGGAAAAATAAAAGGTGGATGTTGCTCATGGTAAAGGAATTGAGCTGCTATCTGAAGTAGCTTTGACTAAAAAAGCTCAGTTGAAAGAAGTGAGAAAGAAGAGCTTAAGGGACTTTCACAAGACACATCCTAGTAGTTCTGGTACAGTTGCCAAAAAAACCTCCAAGTGTTGAAAAGATCACTCCTACCGTCACAAGTGAAGGACCTGGTGATAAACCAGGGGTTCTCGATGTGACAGAAGATTACTCTACTGAGAGTGAATCTGAGTCTTGGGGTAATGATGAAGACGACAGCAATAACGAACAAGAGGCAAGTGATGAAGGCAGTGGATAGGAGAATGAAAGTGAAGAGCAAGATGAAGAATCTAATGATGATAATCAAGAAGAGGAGGAAGTTGATCAAGAAAACGAATCTGAAGATGATAAGATTGAAAGTGATAAAGATAAGGGAATGGATGATACTATCGACCAATTTGATGATGATGTAGACACAAGATTAGAAGAGCCCACTCATACTGGTAAAGAGGTTGTTCAAGGTGAAGGTGTTGATGTTGAAATGATTGACGCTCGACAAGGGAATGAAAATTTAGAGACTACTCAAGAACAAGTTGTTGAAGATGCTCATGTGACAATTTCTACTGTTACAAAGAAGACTAAAGTTCCTACTACTAGTTCTTCTCGTTCATCTGACTTGGCATCAAAATTCCTAAATTTTTTAGATATTCCTTATACTGATGTAGAAATTGTTTCTCCATTTGACGTTCCAGTTCAGCATGAGGTACCAAATACTCAAACTATCACACTCATACCTATACCTATTTCTGTCATCACAACCATTCCTCAATCATTACAAACCTTCACTCCTCCACCTCTTGTGTCAACTCCCACACCACCGCCAACAACTGAAGCTACAAATCTTCTAACTACACTTCCTGATTTTGCATCGGTCCTTAAATTTAATGAAAGAATAATAGCATTGGAAAAAGAAGTTGTTGAACTTAAAAAAGACCCTCTACACACTCAAGTGACAACTTTAGTTGATGAACATCTAGACACAAGGTTGTGAGAAACCAGAGACGAATTCATGAAATTCCTGTCAGAATCTCTCATGACAAGAATCAAAGAGCAAGTAAAAGATTAGCTGCCTCAGATTCTGCCCAAAGAAGTGTCTAACTTCGCTCCACCTGTGATCAAAGAGTTGATTAAAGAATCACGTGATGAAGTTACTCTAGCAAAGGTGTCCTCTCAACCACATTCTACTTATGAGGCTGCTTCTACACTTACTGAATTTGAGTTAAAAAAGATCATCATCGACAAAATGGAGAAAAGTGAATCATATATGGCAGCTCCCAAACACTGAGATTGCTATGATAGTTTGAAAAAATCTTATGATCTCGACAAAGATTTCTACTTCTCTTATGATGTATATTCATTGAAGCGTGGGCGAAAAGACAAGGATAAAGATGAAGACCTTTTCGCTGGATCAGACTGAGGGTTAAAGAAGAGAAAGACAAGCAAAGATATAGAACCAACCACATGTTAGAAAAAGAAAGATTCAACGTCTGGCTCTTCCAAAGGCACCAAGTCTCAACCGAAATCTTCTGGAAAGTCTGTTCAATCAAAGGAACCAGTGTTCGAGGTTACAGACTCAGACATGCCACAAGATCAAGAAGGGAATCTGGGTGATAATGAAAATGAACCAAGGAATGAGACTGCTTCTAGACGTGACTGGTTCAAGAAACCTACACCACCTCAAGAACCCACTGGCCTTGACTGGAATATTGGCAAGACTACTCAGGAAGGACCAACCCAAAATTAGTTGATGACTCTAGCAGCTTCCACTTCTACTGATAAATCATTGAAGGACTTCGATGAGCACTCCAATAGACTTTTCTAGATACATATTGAATGGGCTAAAAATTAAGAATTTAACTTAAGAAATTCTGCTAGGACCAGCATTCAGACTACTTAAAGGCACATGCTCTAATTATGCTGAATTAGAATATGACTTTGAAGAATGCTATAAGGCTCTTTCAGAAAAACTTAATTGGGAAAATCCTAAAGGCGGTGACTATCCATTTGATCTTTCCAAACCCCTTCCTTTGATCCAGCATGGAAAACATCAAAGAGTACCATTCGAATTCTTCATCAACAATGATCTCAAGTATCTACAAGGAGGAATTTTGACTATGACATACACAACGTCTACCACCAAGACAAAGGCCGCTCAGTATGATCTACCAGGCATTGAAGATATGGTTCCAAACATATGGAGTTCTGTTAAAGTTTCTTATGATAGATATGCATTATGGGGTATCTCACATTAGAGAAAACAACGTAAGTCCTTCTATGCATATGCAAGAGGCATACAATCAAGAGGAGATGTATATTCTACAAAACATATTCTGGTAGTCACTCATGTAAAGGTAATAAGGAAACATGGATACGGGTACTTGGAAGAGGTTGTAATGAGAAGAGCTGATAACGTATTATACAGATTCAAGGAAGGTGACTTTCCACGACTTCGGATCAATAATATCGAGGATATGTTAATTCTTGTGGTTCAGAATCGGCTCATAAATCTTTCAGGGGATGATGTTGCTGACTTCGCAATAGCCCTAAGGATGTTTACCAGAAGTCTGGTTATTCAGAAGCGAGTCGAGGATCTTCAACTTGGAGTTGACAGTTATCAAAAGAAGATCAACGTCACCAAGCATGATACTACAAGACCAGATCTTAGAAAAAGGCACCCGTACACTCCATACAAAGACCCTCAAGGATTCATTTATGTCAACGACTACAAGAGGAATAGGTTGATGCACTCCGACGAACTGTACAAGTTCAGTGATGGCACATTAACAAGACTTCTTTCTTTGCTCGAAGACATTACCAAGAATATCAAGATGGGGTACTTGCCGAAGAGAAGATGGAGCACATTGGAAAAGAAAAGAACTTATTTCATGATCAAGGACATCAACAAGCTGCTAAAGGAAAGGAGGATAATGAGGAGTTTGGAGAAATTTGTTGGCGGTAGACTCTACAAAACTGACCTCAGACTGCTGCAAAGAACAATATGACTTCGTCATATTATGTTCATATCTCAAAGGTCATTTCGTATATCATAAACTTGTGAATTTGTATATATTTAGTATAGACTTATGGTTAAAATAAGGTGTGCTCGAGTATAAAATTTTCAAGAATTTCTTAGTAAATTCAAAAATTTCAAATTATTATACTCAGCGCAGTCTTATATACCCTCAAAACTTGAGGGGGAGCATTAAAATGTTACTTATAGTAATTATGTAACATTTTTTCCTCGAACGTTTAATCAATTGATATCTAAAATATCAAGGGATTAACATTTTGGATAAGGGGAGAAAATGTGATTAAACTGAATCTTAATTATATTGACATGTGATCGTATAAAATGGACTCAATGCACCAACACTTAGCATGTACTACGATTACGGTGCACATGTTAAGGGGGAGCTTTTTAGTGATGATGAAAAACTCTCAAAGTGTAAATCTTTGATGTTTATATCAAACACTTTGATTGAATTTTTTTTCAATGATTTTGGTTTTGATTGTGATGGAATACCCTAAAGACTGACCATGTACTTAAATTTATGAAGTTATAAGGTGGTTAGGCATATGTATTCAAATCTCATGATCCAACCAGAACTAAAAGGATCTACCCAGGGATATCTACTAGTTAGTGTAGAAGTCCTTAGGTATGATACAAAAGGAGAAAAAGTAAGAATCGGGAATAATGCCAACTGAGACGGGGTTAACACTGGAACAAACCCAACAGGTGTTAGTTATGAAGTATCGGTAAGCATTGAAGGGGTTGAAGAATGAAAAAGAAATGTAAGGATAAAGGGTGAAAAGAAAGAAGCCCTCCATACACTTAGGCAGAAACTGGGTCAATACATAAGCTGTCAGAAACACTAAGGTGTTGTTTGACATTGAAGACAGTCACAGACCCAGTGACGTTATGCACAACCCTTCCTAGCCACTCAAGGTCTCTCAACAGACTCTTGTTTCATTTCTCATGAAGATTACACGCATTTATATCGATTTTCTCACTTTGAGTTAGTTGATATTGAAAAGGTGGCAGTCTGCTCCAGCCTCTTATCATTAAAAACAAAGTGTACTATTGAGTCTAAGCCAAAAGAGATCATCCATAAATCTCATTAGGACACTTGTCAAATCATGCTTGCTAGGTCACACAATGTGAATAACAAGTTAACATATTAAGAGTCCTACGCATTATCCTTGTGATTTTTCCAGAACATCCGAGTGATTGCATTCACTATGAAGATGGAAATCCTGCTTGAGCTAACATCAAACAAGCTCATGGTAGGTGACTTGTGTGATTCTATATGAATCAAACTTGGGACAACTGGAAAGAAATGATGGTGCGATTCTATAAGAATCAAACTTGTTCCAGGTTATGAATTGACGATTGCTGATGAACTTTTGAAATGATTAACACTCTCGATGTGTCACATAAACACTTTAGCAAGTGACACATCTATTGATTTTCAAATTAATTTTTTATTTTAGTCGGTGAGATAGTAACTCCAACTAAACACGGGCGAATGACAAAGCCATGTTCGTCCCCTGCTTTGTTGCTAACTGTTTTATTTCAGGAATATCTAAAGATGGTGATGGAGGTACCTGATTCCAGCTGACTCACAAGATTCATTGCCACATGCTCATACCCTACTGGCAAATATAAAGACACCATGAAAGCTTCAGTACATGTTTCAAGACTTTCGCTACTCTGATACCGTACGTCCTTCTTGAAGCGACAAAGTGTTAAAGTTTAAGAAATTCAAGAAAGATGCATTATTAAAGCTTTTCAAGATTATCAAATCAAGAAAGGTGTGAGCATGTCGGTCCAGAAGTCACTAGTTCACAAGATGGCAAAGTTTACAAGATGGCGAAATGAGATTATGTTTGGTTGATGATTTCAAGAAGCTCAAAGATCACATTCATGTCAAGAAAAAAGAACTATCTCAAATCCAACGTCAATGATCACTACATCAAATCACAATTTAATGATTGAAGTTAAAGACTACGAGCTCAAGACCGAAGTGAAAGCATAGTATGCTAAGTTTAAATTTTTGTAAATTAGAGTGACCTCCTTTAGGGGGAGATTGCTAGAAATACGAAAAAGTGTCGGTCACTCCAATATAGTTAGTCATAGCTCGTAGTAAGTTGTATGGTTAAGTTAGAAAGCTAACCGGGCAAAAGGCTCATGGATAAGCCTACTATGAGTCCATAGCCGTCCATAGTAAGTCATATATAAACCCTCTCCATAGCTTAGAGAGGGTGTTGGTAATTCATTTGTCATATTTTTCACTAAACTAATATTATTATTTTTCTTTCTCTCTCTAAGTGTTCATCTAACCATCTTTCTCTCTCTAAAACTCTAAGTGAATCAATCCATACTTGTGTTAAGATATTCTACAAGAATCCTCAGTCTTTATAATATTTACATTGTAATAGGCTAGAACGGGTATCGAGCTTGTTAATTAATCTAATAGTGTACGTGTTGTGGGCTAAAGTCCAAGCAAAACCCAAGCCTGACCTATGGACAAGCCATAGGCGTCCAACATATAGCTAAGGTTATAAATACCCTCTTATCCTCATGGAGAATGGTTGGTTGTTCATTGTGTAAGGAATGTTTCACATAGTTCAATCCACCATCTTATTTCTCTCTCTACTTTCTCTCTCTAACTTCCTTTTTTATTTCTTCTCATCTTCTTATCTTATTTTATTACTTTGGTTATGTTAGTGAAGTGATATTTTGGTTCCTACAATTGGTATCAAGAGCCACGAGGTGGGTTTAGTGTTTTTTGGTTTTGTTTTAGCTTATTTCAAAGCTTCTTAGCAAGCTTTTTGGTTCGACTTATTTCCATATAAGCTCTTTGAGTCAAAAAGTTTGTGACTTTCTTTTATAAAACCTTTTGTGATAAGTTTGTGGTAAACTTAAGCCAAAATAACAGCTTCCTTGGGATTAAAAATGATCGGGTTATCTTTCTTTTTGAAACCGTACCTATTTGATCACTTTCGGGTCATTTTCTAGCTTCTTGTTGTTTTTGATCATCCACTTGTAATTTCCTTATATTCGTGTTTATTAGTAGCTTTTTAAGGTATCAAACAACTTATTTGGATTCAAAAATCTGGGTTTTAAGTTGAATGTTGCGGAGTATGTCTAGCTTATGAACACTGCGGAATATGACATGAATATTGTGGTTTATGTCATTGTTTAGTTCTGCGGTTTATGTAAATCTTCTTTCTGTGGTTTATGGTCAAAGAGGTGTTACAATTCTTTTGTGGTTTATGTCATATTAAGGAAACGAGATTCTGCCAAAATTTACATTTCAATGCGGTTTATGACAAAACAATTTTTTGCAGTTTATATTTCACATTTTTATGCGGTTTAAGACAAACAGGTGTTACTTTATTATGCGATTTATGACATTTTAAGGAAATAAAACCTTGTCAAAAAAATTTAAATCCTAAGGAATATGTTTGAATAATTTTAATACGGAATATGATTGAACATTTCACTGCGGAATATGTATGATAGTGTCACTGTGGTTTATGTTTAGAATTCTTCTGCGATTTATGTTTAGAATTCTACTGCGGTTTATGTATCAGCTTATTACTGTCGAACATGTATTAGCACTCCACTGCGGAATATGACATCGAATTTCATTTTCAACTGATGCATCGAATTTCATTTTCGGTTAAACATAGTTAGTTAATTTCGGTACAAGGCATTTTCGATAAACTTAACTTGGACTTCAAAAATCAACAATCCTTTTTTCATGGTTTCTTCTTGATTTAGTAAAATCCTACGAAAGACACCTTTTCTCAGTTTAATTCAAGACTTGTAAAATCCTGTGAACTAGAATTCCATTCTCATAACCACAACAACAATCACTTTACCTACTTAAGATTCTACAAAACCTTTTTCACTTCATAACACAACAATCACTCATCCTGAATACTCCAATAACAACATCCACAGCAGACAGTCAAATGCATAACAACATCATGGCAGCTGGTTCAAGAGATAGTCCACCAATGCTTGCAACGGGAAGATATGCTGAGTAGCAATCACGTTTCATGAGATATGTTGATACAAGCCCATACAGTGAAGCCTTGAAGAAATGCATCTTACAAGGTCCTTATAAGCTTTCTCATATCATCATTCCAAGTCAACTTGCAATAGATGAATCTCCAGAAGTTCCAAAACGAACAGCAATTGAGACATTCATGAATATCACTCCTGAAAACAAAGCTCATTATGATGTAGAAAAGGAAGCAATTCATTTGCTCTTGACTGGAATTGGGGATGAAATTTACTCAACTGTTGATGCTTGCAAAACAGCTCATGATAAAGGCTACAGCAGGGTGAATCTCTTAACAAGCAGGATGTGAAGATTAGTTTGTTTTGGGAGTTTGGCAGATTTACTTTACGAGATGGGGAGTCAATTTAGTCATACTACTCTAGGTTTTACAAAATGATGAATGAAATGGTAAGAAACCAGTTGGAAGTTGCTACTATGCAAGTAAATGTTCAGTTTCTTCAACAACTTCAATCAGAATGGTCAAGATTTATGACTATTGTCAAGCAACCCATTGACTTGGACAAGGAATCATATCATAAGCTCTTTGACATTCTGGAACAGTACTAAAAACAAGTTAATGAAATCCGTGCTGAGAAGATAGCCAAGAATGCAAATCCACTAGCACTTGTTGTTGCTGCTCAACAATATTCAGATACTTATTATCAAGCACCAAAACCTCATAGATCATATGAACCATCATCAAAACAATCATCTTCCACCAGATATCATACAACTACCAGACACAAAGGCAAAGAGATAGCTAAACCAATTACACCTCCATCTGAGTCAGCTTCTGAAGAAGACAGTGATCCAGAACAAAGCTCAAAGAGATAAGGATATGTATAAAAACTTGGCACTCGCTGCAAAATACTTCAAAAATATCTACAAACCTACAAACAATAACCTCAGAACTTCTTCAAACTCCAGAATCAAGAATGTGGATACTACTCCAAGATACGTGAATGAAAATCAGACTGGGCAGTTTGGGAATTAGATGACAGTAACCGTTGTTAGGGCTAAGGAGACTGTAGGCAGTCGTGTAGTGCAGCTGACTGGGATATAGTGTTTCAATTACAAGGAATTTGGGCATTTTGCTAAGGAGTGAAGGAAACCAAAAAGGGCAAAAGATTACATTTATCACAAGGAAAAGATGTTGATGTGCAAACACGCTGAGAAAGGTGTTCCATTACAAGTAGAGCAAGCAGATTGGCTAGAGGAAACGGATGAATAAATTGATGAACAAGAACTAGAAGCACATTAGAGTTTCATGGAAAAGATTCAGGAGGTCTTACCTGCAGAATCAGGATCTAATGATGAGCCATTGGAAAAGGTAAAATACAATGCTAAATATAATGTGTTTGCCAATGAGAGACGGCATTTTGAACAACCTGAATCCATTAATGACACACATTTAGTGGAAAAGGATAATAGTAATGTCATTCTTAATTCATTGAATATGTGTGACAATGATAATTAGGCTGACCAAAATGCTAAAGAATGTGATGATGAGCGTGTTGATCTTGCTAATTTAATTGCAAATTTAAAACTTGATACTAATGAAAACAAAAAGATTCAAAAGCAATTAAAGAAAGAAAACACATCACTCTCTTATGAACTTCAAGAGTGTAAGTCTATACTTAAAGAGTGCAAATCTAGTCTTGAGAAGTCTAATAGAACTCGAGGTAGATATTTAGGTGCACTTCATGATAAAGAGGTTGAGCTTGAGAACTACAAACTTTTCAAAGATCGTATAATT